>PVJL010004838.1:0-107551 GCA_004026885.1 Lyroderma lyra
TGGCGTTGGGGGCCGCCTGCGAGAAGCCAGAGCCCCCTTCAACTCTACCCATTCGCGAGGTCGTGGTGGGAGCGGCTGCCCGCTCTCCCGGATTCAAGGGGAAGGAGCGCCCGTCGACCGCCAGGCCCACGGAAATGAAAATAAACACCCGGGGCTGGCGGGCTCCAGCTCCACCGTCAGGCCGCCAGGAGTGCCGGGTCTTCAGACCCCCCCCGCTTTATTTTGCTTGATTAAACCACCCCCGCTCCCTGCGGCCAGCCTTCAGAGGGGCACGGTTCGCTTTTAATTCAGCTGACCTCAGCTCCTGCAGGAAGGGCTTATGTGCAAGACTGCGAAGGCCGGACGGGCTCGCACGTCCTGGTGTGGGACGCACGGCGAGGTCTGGCAAAGCCCGGGCACCTCTGAAGTCAAGGCCGCGAGCAGCGGCCCGGCGGGCGCCTCCTTTGCTTCTTCCCAGCCGTGGTGGGGGGCGCTTCCGGTCCCTTCAGGCAGCCCGCACCTGGAGGGATCCCCGGCGGCCACATCTGGCGCCCTCTGAAGCCGGCTCGCCTCTGCTCTTTGTTTCCCGTGGCCAGCAGGCAGCAAGGAGGCTCCGGCAGGGAAACTGGGGAGGAACCGACTTCGCAAACAAAGGGAGGGGTAAGCTTTGATGTCAAACAGCATTTTCCCCGGGACCTTCCCCTACCGTCCCTTTCTCTGATAGAGAAAAGCAGGGGAAACACGAGTGTCGCTTCAAGAAACTGGTTTCCCCGGAGCCTGAGCGGATCAAAACACAGGCTGGGTCTTCACGCGTCTTCGTGTGCCTGTGCGTGCAGGCGTGTGCGCGTCTTACGGCGGGGAAATCACGCAGCAGCCTAAGCAGGTCTCACGTTGGCTTCTGCTTATAGACAGGGTCCAACTCAGTGAATAATGTCGTGTGCCCTGCTGGCACTGAGGACAAGAGTGTGACAGGAAGGCCCAGGCTGCCAGGCATCTGCAGGCCGGCTGTACCACAGCTGGGCTGGCTGCGGGCACAGGGCACCCGGTGGCAGCACCGGCCAGAAGCAGGTGTGACTGCTGGCTTCGGGCCAGCATGACACAAAGGTCTGCTTTCAGGTGGCCCCCGCTAAGCTGAGACGGGCCTTCTGGGCCGATGGCTTTCCTTCTCCACATGGCTGTTCAATGTACCCCAACTCTGCAGACTGTGACCTCTGACTGAGACCATGGCACCCAAGAATTTGGCATTTGACAGCTCATCAAACGACCAGCCCGGACCGCTCCTGTTTCTTGAGTGCGAGCATACACGTGTGTCTGGCACGGTTCGCAGCACTTCACTCGAATAAACTAACTTTCACGGCCCTCAGCAACCCCTCGCGACAGACACTGCAGATCCACAACGCCCTCTCCATAGCGCCGGGGGCCGGGTGTCCTGTGGGCCAGGTTGAGCTGCCACGTGCATTTGTGCCAAGTGTATGGATAAAACCTTTGGTTTCTGGGGCTTTTTGGGCTTTGGGATCACAGACAACCGAGTCAGAGGGCTGTTTTGCAGAGAAAAATGACACGTGGCGGTGTGAAGTACTTCACGCCTAGGCCAGCCTGCTCCAGAACTGGGTTCTCAGCCCTACGCATCGTGAGGCCTCCCTAACGTGTATGTGGAAACTTCTAGAGAGTTACCTTCCCAGACGCACAGGCCTGTGGGTTCTGCTCCCGGCATGCCTTCCTGGACTTACAGGCATTCACACATGCCTGTTCCCATCCTAGGAGCCAACCACACGGGTTTCCGAATACACCAGGCTCTGGTGTTCCTTACGGCTTTTGCAAATAGACTGTTCTAGTGCCTTGAGTGGCCCCAACCTATCTCGCTGTTTAGCCAACTTCTATGCATCCTGCAAAAGCCACTCAGATGCGCCTTCCGTCAGGAGGTAGGTACGTGCTGATGATCCCGATTGACCCAGTATGAGAGGTTGTATCCTTGGCCCAGCTCAGACCTGCACAGCTCCTTGGGAACTGTCCAGAAAACACTTTCCACTGAGCATGAGCCAGGTACCAGGGGACCCCTGCTCTTGGGATCTGGACAAGCCAGGGCACACCCCCAATTCCACACCCCTCGGAAGTCCAAAGACCCCTCAAGCTGTCTGAAGGTCACCCATGGTGGGGGTCTCATCTGTGGTGACCACGGCCTCCGGGCTCTCTCCTGTGAGCTGCCTCGTTCATGCAATAACCAGCCCCTTCCTTGATGCCCAGCACAAGTCCACTCCACAAAGCAGAGTTGAGGAAGGTCACCTTCGCTGGACATCTGCATCTTGGGGTAGGACACTTACTCTGCTAGGGATGCAACCCACCTCAAAATGAATGTTCTTAAATGTCCCCAGGAGGACAGTTTCTTGGTTTCCACTTCCCAGTGTCCCAAGCCTCCCCCCAGGTCTCTGGTCCTTGCCCCTCCTCCCCTTCTGCCCTCCTCCCCTCTCTGCCCCACCCTCTTAGGAGCAGAGCCAAACTCTGCTGCGTCCTTGCATAGGAAACGGCCAGCTGTGTCCTTGCTAGCACCCCTCCTTCCCACCACAAGCAGCCTCAGGCACCCACCTTCCACCACAAGCAGCTCGTTAAGTCTTTTCTCCAGAGGAGGCAGCACCCTCCCTGGGGTATTCTGAAGCAGCAGCTAAAATTATAAGCTGGTTCCATTTATTACAGTTGATTACCTGTCTGTCTTGCCTACACTGGTTGGTTTTGCTCAGCTCAGTGTCCTCAATCTCTAGCACAAAGCTGGATGCAGAGTAGGATTTTGGTAATTGATTGCTGAATGAATGAATGAGTGAATGAAGGACAGAGGAAGACCAGCCCTGAGAGGCAGTACAAAATGCAGAGAAGATTTCTTTTCTCTAAGAGCATGAAAGACATAAGCAGAGAGAGAGACAGAGAGAGAGAGAGAGTTTTAGCTAGTTTTCTGGGGGTGGGCATCATGCTCTCAGGCTTAGGACTATATAAGATAGGAAGAGGTGAGACAAGCCAGTCCCATGAGATCAGTGGGTAAACCCAGTGCCACGGGCTTGTGCCAACTGGAGTGGCCTAGTCATCAAGGGACACCAGCAGTGAGCTTGGGCCCAGGGCAGCGGTCCTGCTTGTTGTGACTTCTTCCTCCCCGTATCGAGATGAGGACAGAGAGGCACGTGTGAAGTCTGTCTTCCAACACCCTCTGCCCCAAAGCAGGGTGCCTACACTTCAGAATGACAAGACTGCACAGGTTTTTCAATGTAAGAGCTGCATGCCCACTTGCCTCCAGTAAGCTAGTATCGAGTACCTACTACGTGCCAGCCCCTCTGCTAGGTGCTGGCGGGTACAAAGGCATTAAGGAGCTCACAGTGGGGGGCAGGAACAAAGATGTAAACAGATGATCCTAAAATCAGAGAGTGGAGCCTTTTGGCTGTAAACTTGTGCTGTAGAGCCAGACTGCCTAGGAAGATTCTGACTCCATCATCTAAACATGTGACTTTGGGAAAGTCATTTTACCTCTGTGTCTTGGCCCTTTATCCCTAGAATGTGGGTGGTCATGGCGCCTACCTCACTGAGTAGTTGTGAGTTTAAACGAGTTACTATGTATCAAGTCTTCAGAACACTACTACTGCTGATGATAATAGGAACTATGATTACACCGTGACAAATGCTATGGCTGTCCTTGCCATGGTCCCCAAGGCCCTAATAATCTAGTCCCTCTCTGATCTCAACTCTTAATCCCCCAACCCCACCCCACTCGCCTTAGATCAGGATTTCTCAACCCGAGTATGACTGACATTCGGGATCAGAGATCATCTTTGATGTGTGTGTGTGTCGGGGGGGAGGAGGACTGTCCTATGCCCCCGAAGGATGTGCAGTAGCATCCTTGGTTCTACCCACACTAGAGAGCAGTAGCACCAGCAACTCCTCACTCAGATGTGTCATCTGGAAATGTTTTCAGATATTGCCATACATCCCCTGGGGGCAGAAATGGCCCCTGGTTGCCAATGCTGCTCTAGACAGACTGATCTCCTTGCTGTTCCTCAAATAAATAAGCGTGCTCAGACTCCAGGGTCTTAGCACCTGCTGTTCCCTCTACCTGGAAGGCTCTTCCCCAGATAACCAGATGGCTCAGTCCCTCTGCTCAAATGTCACCTCCTCCTTAGGAAGGCCTCCGCCCACGGCAACATGCACACACACACACACACACACACACACACACACACACACAACACATTCATGTCTCATGGCTCTCAAACTCCTTTCACCCTCCACCCTGTAGCTAATCTACATCTGGCCGGTGTTAGAGCTGGCCTGATTCAAAGGCGGTGGGCCCAATGCAAGGCAAGACATGGAGCCGGGCTGCAGCTGCCCCCAAACGTGACTGCCAGCACCTGGGCTGCCCCAGACGGACTGTGGGGATCTTCTGTATCTCCCCCTTGTTTTCAGATGAAATGACAGAGATGGGGCAGATCTTCCCATAGTGGCAACACAGGGACCAGAATCCCCATCTTTTCCGAGCCCAGACAGGAATGGCATTCTCTAGAAGCAAAACCTGGAAGGGGCTGGCTGGTTGAGGCCCCTTCACACAGCATTAGGGGGAAGTAGAGGCCCCTGGCAGGGCCGTAGAGATGAAATGAGAACGTTTACGAAGCACCCAGCACACACCTGGTGTAAAGCAGGAGCACGTGTTGTTACTGCCGTTGTTACCACCATTGCAAGCACTTGTCTCGCACCGAGTTTATGTGTAGGAGGTACAGGTTTTGGAGTCTGACTGCCTTAGTTCAAATCCCAGGCCTGCTGCTTCCGGGTGGGCGGTGTGGGCAAGTTACTTAACCTCTCTGTGTCTCAGTTATCTCATGCATACAATGAGGGTAATCATAGAATCTACTCCCTTATAAGGGAGCTTATAAGGATGAAATGAGATCACGTGTGCAAAGTGCTTAGCAGGTGGCCAGGTACATAGCCCGTGCCCATTAAAGGTTACTATCCCCACCATCATCATCATCGTCAACATCACCACCATCACCATCATTATCATCGTCACTATCACTATCATCATCTCTACCACCATCATCATCATCGTCATCATCATCACCAAGCCTATCATCCCCATTGCAAGTCAGGCCTACAGAAGGGCTCCACAAATCGGCTTGTTGACTGATTTCCAAATCCCCACCCTTGGTTCCTGGGGGAAGCTTTTGTTTCTCCCAGAATAATTGCTTAGAGGATTTCTCAGCTCACAAAAACTGTTCGGAATGCACGAGAATTCCCAGGCAGGCTGCAAATGCACTCAAGATCGTTTTATCCATTAAATATTAAGCTAATACTAAAATCTCATTTCTTTTCAAGGCATTAATGAAAATAAGACTTTGATTTTTCTGCAAATGAAAGGTCAGTGCAAAGTTTAAAAAGATCCCCGAGGTCTGCAAAGCCCACCCCGTTGTCTGTAACGCTAAAGGGATTTCTAAACCGAAGCTGATTTACGTCTCACGATTCTCCCAAGGGACCCTGGAGGGAAACAAACAACCAGCCAGGAAGGACTGGGACGCTTCTCCCCACTCAAAGTATCTTTCGGAGACACTCTGGTCTTTGCCCCAAGCCACGATGCACAATCAGATGGAACACTCCAGAAAAACCCTGCTTCGGGTTGGCTCTCCTTATTTATTCATTAGCAGACTTTAAGTCTAGCCATCTCTGGGGTCGTGCTGCGAGGGGAACACTTGATAATGCGGAGAGCCCCACACCCGAGACTGCAGCTCCGGGCAGGGCTTATCTTCTTCCTCTGGAGGCTGCAGGCTCGCTGTGGATCTCTGGGATTCTGGTTTCTGACTCCAGGCTTATTTATCCCTGTCCTTCGCCTCCCTGTCTCCTTCACCCTCAAACCTGTCTTTCCTTTTCAGGGTAAATCCACAAAGAAGTCTCAAGTAGCAAGTTGATTTTTCAGAAACCTCGAGTCAAAGCTCTGACACACGAGGAGGAGTGTGTTGGTTTCCCAGCGCGGCTAATTCCTACCAACGGGGAGGCTTAAAACAGCGGAAACCTACTCTCTCCTGGTCTGGAGGCCAGGGGTCTGACATCAAGGTGTCAGCGGGATTGGTTCTTTCGGAGGCTCAGAAGGAGAATCTGTCCCAGGCCTGTCCCCGCGTCCGGGGGACATCACAACCTCAGTGCTCCTTGCCTTGTGGCTGCATCACACCAGGCTCCGCCCCCTCCTCACAGGGGCTTCTCCCATCGGTGGCTGTCTTCTGTGTCCTCTCCTCCTCTTGTACTGACACCGGTCAGACTGGATTAGAGGCCCTAGTCCAGTATGACCTCATCTTAACCAACGACACCTGTAAAGCCCCTATTTCCAAACAAGGTCACGTTCTGAGGTTCTGGGTAGACACAAATTTGGGGGGTACAAAATTTTTAAGAATTTATTTAGTGCTTTGCACCCGCTGGGATCCCCTCTGAGTGCCTCACACAGCCTCCAGCCTCCCCTCCCTCCCTCCCCAGTGTAGGCTGGGAAAAGGACATGGCGAGTGAGCAAGAGAAGCAACGCTGTGGGTCGTCTGTGGGAGAACTTGGACTTTTCAAATCATTTTTCCAGCCAGTGTGTCACTATAACCTCATAATGACGATGGAGGGAGAGTGGTCTTCCTCATCTTCCAATGAAGAAACAGCTCAGAGAGGTTAGGCCACTCCCCCAAGGCCACACAGCTACTAAGTAGAGAGTAGGGCCTAGAACCCAAGCCTTCTCTCCCAAGTCCAAGGCTCCTTCTGTCACCCCATTTTCTCATCAGGGAAAGAACAGGGCTGGTGACTTGGAAGCCTGCTGGGGGTTTGGGGAGAAACTGCCTCTTCTGGAGGTAAGAAGGCGTAAAGGAGTGGCCCAGAGCCCAGTAGCAGAGCACCAGCAGGTAGAGGAAGCCAGCTTGTTCTGCCTTAAAAGGAAAAAAATCAAGAGAAGCCAGAGGCTGCTGGGCCCCTCGCCCTGTCGTTCCCTCCAATAAGCTCTCTGCAGCATCCGGCGTAGGCTCCTCAGGCCGATGCCCTCTTTGCCTCCCAGGGCAGCTTTAAAAGCCGGGCGATGTGAAAGGAAGGGGCCGATGGACGTCTAGAGGGCTGGAGGGACGTGCGGAGTCAGCCTGCAGCAGGCGTGCTGGAGGGCCGGGCCACAGGGCCGGGGCACAGGGCACAGGGCACAGGGCCAGGGCACAGGGCACAGGGCCAGGGCACAGGGCCGGGGCACAGGGCACAGGGCCAGGGCACAGGGCACAGGACACAGGGCCAGGGCACAGGGCACAGGGCCAGGGCACAGGGCACAGGGCCGGGGCACAGGGCACAGGGCCGGGCCACAGGGCACAGGGCCCAGCCACCGAGGGCCGCAAGCGTGCCGGCCAGGGAGCCCCGGTTTCCCTCTGCAGAAAGCGTAGGCATAGACCTGTTCACTGAGTAAATGGCCGATAAGCTAGAGTTTGATCACTGGCCTCTTTGCCCCCACCTGCCTCGGGGTCGTAGTACCTGCTGTTCCCTCTGCCCAGAACATTCTTCCCAGACAGACATGTGGGCATTTCCTCACTTGCTTTAAGGCTCTGCTCAAAACCACCTCGTCCTTGAGACCGTCTCTGACCAGCCTTCTTAAAACTGCACCCCCAGCACCCCCTAGCTCCCTCCCCGCACTTTCCTCCAACGCCTTACGTGTCACAGTTGTAAAGTTTGTTTATGGTCTACCCCTCCAGAGTGTAAGATCCACGAGAGAGGGATGCTCGTGCTGGTGTTCACTGTCGAACCCCTAGTGGCCGCCATCTTACCTGGCACTCGATAAATATTTGTTAAGTAAATCAACACACAGGATTCAGCGTGGCAGCCTGAGGCTCCGGATTCAGGGGCCCCAGCGTCGAACCCAGCCCCTCACTGCCTCGCATGTGCCCAGGGCGAGTCAGTCCTTCGGAGCCTCCATTTCCCCCTCCGTGGAATGGGGAGAGCAAGAGTGCCCACCCCATGGGGCTGTAAGGAGGATGAACTGAGATGAAGCTGAGGTGCCCGCCTCACTGCCAAGCCCCCCCACGCACCGGCTGTCTGTATTACGACCAGAGCTGTAGCACTACTGGGGCCAGAAGACGGCAACGCTCGGCTGGGGAGAACGAGCTCTGGGGCGCGTGGCCTGTGTCTGTGGGGGCCTTACGTTTCAAGGCATCCCCCAAGCCACCAGCATCTACGACAGCGCCTGACACAGAGGAGGCAAGCAGAAGGTGGCACATGGACAAAGACACAATGCTCCCCAGGGCCCCGGCACAGGACGGTTCCGTGTCCCATGGTCTCCCCCGTGGTGAGAGGTGTTGGTGGCCAGGGGGGTACCCGGAGGGAGTGGGTTGCCAGTTGGCCTGCCCTGCCCCTGGAGGGCCCTCCTGGCCACAGATGCTCCCTGGGACATCTGGGGTTCAAATTCTGGCTCTGCCCCCAGCTGGCTGCAGGTCTCAGCTTCCCCATTAGTAACATGAGGGAGTGGAGTAGAGCCCCCTTCTAGGTACAACAGTCCTGGGTCCTTGGTGGTCTTCATTGCTCTGACCGCACCATGTTTCCACCTGGAAAACTCCCGGGAGGAGACCTATGTCAGCAGATTGCAACCATAAAACAAGAATTGGTGGGGCTGCTCTTGGGGTGCAAGCCTACCGCCAACGGCCCAGAGTGAGGACCTTAGCCTTGGTAGTGACGGGGCTCCAGTTGCAGCTTTGCTCCTTCCCACAGAGTGACCTTACAAAAGTCACTTGACTTCTGTGATCCCATTCTCTTCACCTGTGGAATCACAATAGATCCCTGTGGCCCCCAGGGAGTTGTGACAAGGAAATAACAGAGTCCGCAGGAAACACAACCGTAGGGGCTCAGTACACATTCCTTCCCTTCTCAATCTGGGAGGAAGAGGGAGACCAGCAATGAGGAGGAGGAGGAGGAGGAGGAGGAGGAGGAGGGAGATAGCAGCAGTGAACGGTCACCGGGTTTTTGCATCCAACCTTGTGCCCCGTTAAATGGATCACCCGTTTTTCTTCCCATTTTACAGAGGAAGAAACTGAGACTGAGCAAGATCGAGCAAACTGCTGAGGTCCCACAACCACGAATGGACAGAGCAGGAATTCAAACCCATTTCTTTCTGATGCCATAGCCTTCGTTCTTACTGCTAACAATGCACGGACTGTCCCTCACCGAGAGCCCCCGGTTCTCTCAGCCCACTGGGCCACGCAGGAGGTACAGGAGGAGGGACAGGGCATGGGGCTGGGCGCACAGGAGGCCGGCGAGGCCGTGCCTCCAGGCCGTGGTAACACTGCTGCTTTTTGCAGAGCTGGAGGGGGCATGCTGTCGCTGTGTGCCCCGAAGGCCTGGGCCTGGGCTGGGAGATGGGCCGGCTTTGAGCTTGCAGAATCATTTCTGCTCTAACAAGATTGACTGCTGTAAATCTGGACCCAGAGATCCCATCTATTAGTTGATTAAAAGCCATAGATCAGCCTGCCTGGGACCCGCCAGCACCATTATGAATAAGAAGTGTCAGGAAATCTTTCGGCATAACCAATGTCTTTGAAATTGCCATGGTGACAGTTAATAAAACTTCTTCGGAGTCTATCTTTCGGCAAGTCGGCTCTGCCGCCGGCAGTAAAATTTGGAATAGCCTTTGAAGCAGTCTGTATTTAAATGAGCCATGAGTGCCATATCTCAAAATTCCACACCCTCGGATTAAAAACAACCACTGCCATCAAAAACGAGCTTGTCAAACAATTATTCCAGGCTGCCCAAGATTATGGAGAGGCAGTGGGACTGCTTTAACAGCCACACACATGGCTCCTGGAGCCAAACTGCCCAAATTCAAATCCAGGTTCTACCATCTCCTAGCTGTGTGTCCTTGGGCCAGATACATCGCATCTCTGTGCTTCAGTTTATTTATCTATAAAATGAGAATAAAACTTAGTAACAACTTCAGGGAGTTGTTGTCAAGATCAAACATGTCAATATGGATGTCTTAGTCTGTTCGGGCTGCTATAACCAAGTATCACAGACTAGGTGGCACGTAAACAATAGATGTTCTAGATTCTGGGAAGTCCAAGACTAAGGGGCTGGCAGATTCAGTGTCTGGTGAGAGCCTGCTTCCTAGTTCATAGATGGCTATCTTCACTGTCACCTCACATGGCAGAAGGGGCAGGGGAACTTCCTTGGGTCTCTTTTAAAAGGGGACTAATCCCATTCATAAGAGCACCTCCCAAAGGTCCCACCTCCTCATCACATTAGGGGTTAGGCTTTAACAAATACATTTTTTTGTGGTGTGTAGGGGGGTAAACACAAACATTCAGCCTGTAGCATCAGAAAAGGCTTAGAATGGTCCCCAGCATATATTAAGTGCCTATTTCATTTACTTCATAAACATTTATTGAGCATTGTACTAATACATGCTTATTGTTTAAGTCCTTTTGAGCTCGGGTGCTTTGTTACGCAGCAGTACCTAACTGATACAGAACCAACTACATACTGAGAACTGCAGTAGGCATGGAGAAAGCAGTGGCGAATGAGATGCTGCTCAAACCTTCAGGGATTTGCTGTTTAGTGGGAGAAACACCACCAAAAAAAAAAAAAAAAAATCTCATCACACTGGGCCTTGTAGGATAACCTCCTACCCGAACCCACCTGGACCCTCCATACCCCAAGAAGGGAAAGAGGCATTCTGGGCAGGAAAACCAGCATGGGCAAAGGCACAGAGGTGTGACAGCATGTCTTTCCCACTACTGTCATTCTCCAATGAGCAGGGGACCTGAGCATCCTGTCCCTCAACAATGGCCAAATAGGGAGTGGAAATGACCTTCTCCATGTCGGCAGCAGAGCTCGGCACTTTCGATGGACTCGTGTCATCATCTCAACCACCTAAGGTGGTACGATGTCCCAGACAGGTGAGGAGACTCACCCGAGACCATCCAGGGAGAAGCAGCAGAACAGGCTCATCTCCCAGCTACGTGTCTCTGTGCTCCAGCTTTGTAATCAGACAGGCAGGGGTTCACATCCCTCACTAACATTCTGGGGGTTTTTTGGCCCTTCATTAGCTGTGTGACCTCAGGCTAGAGATGATCGAACTATAGATAAGGTGATGCATACCAAGAGCTGAATGGTAGCAGCCATTAGTTATTATTATTTATTATAGTTCAAAGTCACCTGAGTTAACAGAGATACAAATACTAGAGGAAGAGGAGGAGAAAAGGAAAGGAGTGAAAATGTGCCCTCTCTCCACCCAGCACCCTGGGGTCCACATGCCTTTGGAACCTGGGGTTTAGAGAGCAGGGCCCGTGGCCTCCTCCAGCCTTCCCACTTCCAACTGGCTGCTTACTTCCCGCTGCACCGGGGCCGCCCTAGGAGCTGGGCGGTCACCTCACAAGGAGCGCTGCATGGCTGAGCTGTTCCCCAAGCCACTCAGGCTGCAGTCAGCCTGTCTCTGCTGGGCGCCCGAACATCTGAGCCCCTTCGCCTGCGCCTAAGCCAGAGGTTCTCAATCTGTGGGTTGCGACCCCTTTGAGGATCAATGACCCTTTCACAGGGGTCACCTAAGACCATTGGAAAACACATATCAGATATTTACATTGCAATTCATAACAGCAGCAACATGACAGTTACGAAGTAGCAACGAAAGTAATGTTATGGGGGTCACCACACCATGAGGAACTGTATTAAAGGGTCGCAGCACTAGGAAGGTTGAGAACCACTGGCCTAAGGGAAGTTCTGTGTCAGATTTTATCCCAGAAACCCCGGATGAAGCCATGTTTGCCCTCAAGTGGTGGGCTTCCTACTAGGAACGAGGCCAGCTTCATGGGCGCGTGGCCTGTGTGGGCGCACAGCACCTTGTGCTTGGTTTAATGCTCTCCTGCCACAGCCTTGAATTTTCTAACATGTTTTAACAGGGGGCCCTGCCTTCTCATTCTGCACTAGGCCCTGTGAATCATCTAGGCCCTGTGAATCATGGAGACCAGGCATGTCCAACCTGAGGCCCAGGACAGCTTTGAAGGCGGCCCAACACAAATTCTTGAAACATTATGAGAGTTTTTGTCTGTTTGTTAGCTATCATGAGTGTTAGTGTATTTTGTGTGTGGCCCCAGACAATTGTTCTTCTTCTTCCAATGTGGCTCAGGGAAGCCAAAAGTTTGAACACCGCTGATGTAGTCTTTCCTGCTTGGGGCCTATCAGGTGCGGGTGGGTCCTTTGGGCATCCCCAGGTCAGATCTGCATCCACGGGGACCATAGCTGCACCCATACCAGTCAGGTGGACTTGGGTAAGTATTCATTCAGCATCTGCTGTGTGCCAGCACAGGGTTACGTGCTGGGGTACGTAGAGTAAGACAGGGACTCTACCTTCAAGAACTCTGCACTCCTGATTTGCCTTCTACCTGCTCCCTTCTTCCTGCACTCCCCTATTCGGTAAACTGTGCCACTAACCTCCCCATCTCTCCAGCTGGAAATGCAGGAGTCATTCTGATGCCTCCCTCCCCTTCACCCCTATGTGCACAACAGGAGTAAGTCCTGTGGGTTTTACCTTCAAAATTCAGCTCCACGGGCCTGGGAAGAAAGGAAGATTTGATAGCATTCGCCCCGGCCAGCAAGATCAGCCTTGGCCCGCATCCCCTAGCTTCCCCAGCATAGGGCAGGAGGTGGAGCTGCCCCAGCAGCCTCTCCCCTCTCCTACAGCCTCCATAACCAACAGCAGGAAGCGGAGGGACCCCGGATAGACGCGCACTGCCTCCAACCCCCTCTCATGGAGGGTGGGGGGCTTCCTAACTGGGCTTCCCACTTCCATTCTTTCTCTCTCACCAGAAAAATTAAAATATAAACAAGATCACCTCCCTCCCTTGAAAGCCCTCCAATCGTTTCCCATTGCCCTTAGGATAAAATCTCACCTCCTACCCTAGGCCTTAAGTTGCAGGAGGTCATCTTCTGTTCTCACCCACAGAGGTTCTCCCAGGCTTAGGATTAGTACAACAACCTGCCTCCTTGCAGTTCTCTGAGCACAGCAAGCGCTTTCCCATCTCAGGGTCTTTGCACATGCTGTCCCCCAGACCTGGGCCACTCCCCACTGCTGCCCCACAGCTGGCCCCCTCTTCCTGCACTTCTAAACAGAAACGTCACCGCTTCGGAGAAGCCTTCCCTGACCACTCTGTCCAAAGGTGTTTCAGCCCTGCCCCATTGGCCTGCATCACAGCTTGCTTTTTAGTTTTCCTCCCGTCACTTATCACAACTGCTGATTATTTTATTGATACATTCGTTCTAAATTTTTAAGAATCTCCCCTCTATGACCCGCCCCTGGAGACTTTAAGCTCCATGGAGGCAGAGAGCTTCTCATCTGTCTGAGTCACTCTTCACCCCAGCACCAAACACAGTGTCTGGTACACAGCTGGTGCTCAATACTTGTTTGCTGAAGGCGGGACTGACTGAGTGGAGAGCAGGGAGGCAGGGAAGGGCACATGTACCTGGCTACCTGGGAGGAGCACAGGGTGGGTGGGGAGAGAGCAGTGAGGGATGCAGCAGGGGAAGCCGCAGGGGTCAGACCCGGAAGGCCTCGCCAGCCTCGCTAAGGGGCCTGGACTTCCAGGGCCGTGGGAAACCCAGGGGGAATTTCAAGCAAGACGTGATCTGCTTTGCACAGCGCGTTGTGGTGGTTGTATGGAGGGTGAATTACAGAAGGGGCCGTGCGAAGACAGCTACTTACGAACTCCAGGGAGCACGCCCACCCATTTCATGCAGCACAAGGTAGCTGGAGGGTGGCGGGGTGTGGCAGGCAATCCTGCCTTCCACATGCTCCAAACGGGCTCACCTTTGAAATCCCAGCATCCCACTGACAAACAAATGAGGTTTCCACCTCATGTTTTGCAAGGAAGAGAGGGTGAAAGAGTTATCAAAGAGCACCAGTCTCATCTCAGATGAAGTCGTGAGCAAGAGAAGGAACATCCATCCTCTACGGTGCCATATTTTCTCTCTTTAATGTCACTTCTTTCAAACTTATCAAAGCAAAATGTGCTGTGCATGGCAGGTGCATAATGTCTATATGGAGCCCATTTACCCTACAAAAGGGCACCGTTTCTAATGGTGAAGTCCCTGATCTGAGAATTTTTAACATCATTTCACATGCTCTCCCTCTTTTTTTTTTTAAATTATACATATCTTAACCCAGATAGGGAATTTGAAGTTTCTTCTGACCTACTATGGGGAGAGAAGAAAGTGATAAAAAAGAAAAATGAAGAAAGCAAAAAAGAAAGGAAGGAGGAAGGGAGAGGAAAAGGGTGGAAGGAAGGAAGGGACGGACAGACAAATAACCCTCAAGAAATGCTTCAAGGGAGTTCCCTGGTGGTGTAGTGGCTAGGCTTCGGTGCTCTCAATGCCACAGCCTGAGTTCGATTGCCAGCCAGGGATCTACCCCTCCACCCCCCAAAAAAGAAATGCTTCAAATCACCTCCCGCCTGTCCCCATGGGCTATTCGTAACTCAGAATTCCAGCGACAATACATTAATCATTTGGGCAGTGAAGATTTCCTGTTAAGAAAAGAACATGCTGAGATTTATTGAGCACCTACTACATACCAGGCACTGTGCTGAACTCATCATCTTAGTTAAACCTCATGTCTTTCCTTCAGGAATGAGTATCTTCTTACCCTTGTTTTCAAATCCAAAATCAGAGGCCTGAAAAATTCAGTGATGTGGCTAAGGGTAGGTAGAGAGTATACGCCTGTGGATGCTAATATGCACCATTGGCCAACACAGCATGGTGCTTGGGGAAATTCCAAAGGCCAGGCCGCTCCCTCCTCCCTCGAGGAGCTCAGTGCCTCCCAGGCCAGGAAGGGAGACTTGGGCAGTGAAACCAGAAGCAGAGGAGAGGTTTCCTGCAGCTTTACATTTCTACATGTGAGGGTGGTCCATTTTGTTACTTGTCCCACTTGCCATCTGCAGATACGATGCTGATGTGGGTGGGCAGTTTAGGCCTCAAGGGTACCGCCTCATCAGAGCATACCCAGGCACAAAACAGACCCACCCGGGGTGGGAGAAAAATCCAGCTGCTGGGGTCTCCCTGTGATGCTGCCTGGGCTTCCTGGAGCCCAGTGCCCCAGGTCGAAGAGCTCTGGGGTCTAGCTTGCCCCCCACTTGCAATTTTACAGGTGGGAAACCTAAGAGCCCAGACCATGGATTGCCTGGCCCGAGGTCACACAACTGGCACGTGGCAGCCCAGGGTGGCTCTGGGTCACCTAGCTTTAGTCAAGCCTTCCTCTATGCATCCTCACGCCCCTCACTTCTCAGTACGGGGCTTCCTCACGTTCTCTAGATACTGCCTGGGTTCGTTGTTCGTTGTTCGTTCGTTCATTCTTCCAAGAAACCCACCGAGCTTCTACTCTGTGTGGTTCTGAGCCCCCACAATGAACCAACGCAGGGTGTGACCCAGCTCAGGTGCTCCTCCCTGATGTACCTCATGGTGGGTGCTTTGCAGGCCTCACTTTGGGCTTGGTTTGGATTTTTGCTTTAAGTTTAAATTATTTTGTTCCCATCTCTTCTAATTTCTTTGGCAACTTTCTGGGTGCCAAGAACAGAGAGGGGAGCTCAGACTCTGAGTGGCGCCCCCTGCGGGCAGAGCATGGAACGCGGGGGTCAAAGACGCAGGTGCCGCCCAGTATTGCACGTGGAGTTCAAATCAATCACCGGGCCGCCACTCCCGGAGCTCCCACGGTAACGAATTACACACCTTCCTTCGTTTACTCCTCAGCAAACGACTCCCATTTTCACAGGTGGATCAACTGAAGCCGAGGGGATCCGTATTTTGTGCAAGCCACACATCCTAGGGAATGGAGCCTGGTTCGGGAGATGGATTCCAACTCAGGTCAGTCACTTCTCTTCCACCTGAACCTCCTTCTTCTGCAATGGGGATTGCAGAATTTACTGGGACGGCTCTGAGGTGCATTTAAGACCATTACAGAGAAGTCCTTAGTCCACACTTAGCCATCAGCGCCTTCATAAATATTTTGGAGGAGGGGACAATGTCCCGAGCTCGGGCTGAGCACAGGGACCCCTGGTCAACACTGCTGGGCCCTCCTGGATGTGGGTCAGAGGTCAAGGCTCAAGTTCTCCCTTGGCTTCAATAAGCAAATTCAAAATCAAGTTTTTACCTTGCAGTAGGCCTTAACACAAGGTTGTGCCTGGAGACTCTGATATCCCCCTCAGCAAGCGAGACCCAGGGCAGGTCCATAATTCATGGGGACAAAACCTTACATGGGTTGACCCGCGAGTTCTGTCATGAGACTTTCTCCCCGGTAATTGAGACAGTTAATACAGTGCAGGGAAGTGCTGATGTTATTTGAATTTCAAATGTGGCAAAGCTGCTCGAAGCAGCCTGGTGTGCAGGCAAGGGTCTATTTCACTCTCTCAGTACCCCTACCCCCACCATTGGTTTGGGGTGCTGGTTTAAGGGGTACCTGGATGCTCAAGTAACCATCACCATGAAGAGCCAGGCAGGGCTGAGGGATGGGGAGAGAAGGTTTAGAAAGTTAACCTAAGGACCTCCATCTCCTCTTCTGAGCCGAGGAGCAGATGCCTGGGACCACACGTTCTGTTCCCTCATAATGTTCCAGAACAGACTTCTCTGGGAAAACAGGGTGTTCTGGTCAACTGAGGGAGCTAGGCGATCCTGAGTGGATCACCACTTTTCAAAGAATTAGAATATGTTTTGAAAAACCCTACTCTTCTAAAAATTATAAAGCTCTTATTTGCAAGGCACTTTCCAAAGCTCTGCATCATCGAATGTTCCCAACAGCCCCCTGGATAGAAGTTATTATCCACACTTCCAGATGAGGAAAGTGAGGCTCAGAGAGGTTAAGTAATTTGTCCAGGGCCACACAGTTTCGCAGCAAGACCGTTGAGATCTGGGCACAAATCTTTACAATTTGAGTCTAGCTTTGTTTTTCCAGTCCATGTCTATTGGAGACTCCATTTGACAGAAGGCGTTTCTTTCCTCTGAGATTGAGGATCTGTTGGCATCAGTGGTCACTCTGGGGACAGACACAGGCTACTGGAGCCTGGGCTGAAGCTCTGCCGATCCCAGGAGATGCTCTGACTCCCTGCAGTCACCTGGAGTTGCCTCTCAGCCCACCTGGTGGGGAGGGACCAAGGGGAGGAAGGATCCTGGCCTTTAGGGTGTCACACTTACTGTGTCCACACTGCAGCACACAGTGGATTTCCAATCTCTAGGATTTATAAAACCCGACCCAAGGTGGGCCCATCCCCCCTCCCAGTCTGCATGGCGTTAGGCCCTCCCCTGTCTCCACACTGGCCCTCCTCCCACGAGCCACCACACGCAAACGTGCCCCTCCAGTACAGACAGTGTACTTGCTGTGATAGGAAGCATGGTAGTGTCAGAACAAGTGCCCAGGATCACCTTTCTACCCAGACTGACTCCTGCACCTCCTATCTGGGAGCCCCGCGTTGACCTTGCCCCCCAAGCCTACCACAAAGGCTCTGCTTCTTTATGCACACAGCACTGCGTCTGCGATGCCTCTGTTGGAGCAGGTTCTCCTGCCTGGAGCACCTTTGCATCTGCAGCAGGCAGCATTAATAGCCCCCAGAGACGGGGCTGGAACCCAGGAAGACGTTCCCTTACGTGGCAAAAGCAAGTAAATGAAAGACGTTGAGATGGGGAGATTATCTTAGATTAACGGGGGAGGGGGTGATGTAATTACAAGGGTCATATGAGGGAGGCAGGAGGGTCCCACAGAGAAGATGGGACGACAGAAGCAGAGGTCGGAGAGAGAGATTTGAAGATGCTATGCTATTGGGCTTGAAGGTGGAGGAAGGGGCCACCAGCCCAGGAACACAGGTGACGGCGAGGAACTAGAAAAGGCAAGGAAGGAGATACTCCCCCGAGGCCTGGAGAAGTCGTACAGCTCTGCTAACACCTTGATTTTAGGGCTTCTGACCTCCAGAACTGTAAAATAAGACGCCTCGTATGTTATTTTAAGCCAGTAAATATGCGACAATTCTCCACGAGAATCCCTGTCTCAGAGCTGGCTCCCTGGGCACCTGACCCTGCCAAGGTCTTTGCTCAATGGCCACGTCCCCTGCCCAGCAACTCTCTGCCTCCCCTGTTGCTGCTTTTTCTCCATAGAACTTATCACCCTACAACACAGTCTGCACTGCATTGATTGACTGATTGATTTTTCTGTCTCCCCAACTAGAATATGAGCCCACGAAGGCCACGACTTCATTTTGTCCATGGCTGTATCCTCTTCTAGGTGCTGAGCTTACAACAATGAAGAAACCAGCAGGGATTGAGTGAATAGTTGCTGAATAAATGAAAGAATAAATGAATGAGGGAATGAGGGAGTGGCTTGTCCTCTCAGTCACACGTCTCCCTGGGTGACTCCTCCAGCTGCCGGCTTCCTGACTGCTGAGTTCTCCCTGATGGGCGGTCTGGGATGTGCCAGCCCCTCTGCCCTGCCGGCTGCCGGGTCATCCCAACTTCCTCTTTGCTCTTGAGAAACCTGTGAGAACAAGCCATGCCATCTGGTTTCCTCCCACTCTTCCTGACCAGTCCAGTTCCTCGTGTGTGTGTGTGTGTGTGTGTGTGTGTGTGTGTGTGTGTGTGTGTTAGAGACATTTGGCTGCCCTGGGAATCCTGTACACCAAGTCAAGGTGAGAAGGGTCCAAGACAGCAGGCGGACCCCCTCCCCCCCCTCCCCAAGCGCTTCACTTACGGGTCCTCCCAGGCCTCCAGGATGCGCAGTTAGCTCATGGGAGTCACGTGCTTTCAGCTTTCCATGAGTCCCTTACCACCTCCCCGGAGAAGGCAAGAAAGGAAGGAAAACCAGAGGGCAAGGAAAAGATAGACTCCACGGACCTCTTAATTTGCTACGTCACTTCTCAAAATTTTGGAGCCCATTGAAAAAAGTGAGCCGACGTGCGGAGAGTTGGCAAAACCCTGTGACATCAAATAAGCCTTCGAGAGCAATGCTCTGCAGTTAGCAACACGCAAGTAAACCACCACCAAAACCATGTTTGGCTTCCGGTGGGCAAAAAAGGGAAGTGGAACCCATAGGCTTCTCTACTTTTCTAACACAAAGGAGGTGATAGCCCAGAAAGGAGGAAAGCGATTGGAGCTAACCCTGTTAAATTCTAACAGGACCCGCGTTACTTTCAAAATGTCTTGCTCACCTGGAGAAAAGGAATCAAAATGAACAGTCACTCACTCACTCTGCCCAACATCAGCTCTGCGCACCCCGCGCTGGACCCTGGAAGTACAAAAATAGGATGACCCCTCACTGTCCTCAAGAGTAAGAAAAGTATTTAGACCAACAGTGTTAAAAAAAAAATTAATCCACGGCCTCCATCCCAGGCCTACTGAAATCAGAACTTCTGTGGCGGAAAACGGAGTTCTGCACGTTAATTAAACAGCATAGGTGAGTCCCGAGCACGTATGACCCTTCGAGACTGAGCACCACCACAGGAGCCGGGGCGGGCTCCATCCCCCCTCCAGGGCCCGGCCCAGGAGCAGGAGGGAGCGTGCCAGCTAGCCGGTGGCCTTCCGACGGAACCCTCCCCCAGCGCTACCTGGCCGGTGATCTGGGCGAGTCCCTTCCCACGTGGAGGCTCAGTCCCCTCATCTGTGAAACAGGAGACATCTTAGGAACTTATGAAGGTCACCGTGAGAATTTAGAGATGATGATGGCATGCCGTTGGCTCGGGGTCCGGCCCGGTGTGAGCATTCATGCATGCTGCTGTCCCCTTTACTTTTTGCCACCGGTGGGGCCTCGTCCCTTCCACTCACGCCCACGCCTGCTTTGTCTCCTTCTCGTCCTTTCCCGGGAGACGCTCTCCCGTCTTTCCTCCTTCTGTTCGAGAAATAACCATCATGTGACTCATAGGTTCCCGGCACTGCCCTAGGCAGCTGGGAAGTTCAAGGGTGACCATGACAGACATGGCTCCAGGCCTGCTGGAGCACGCGTTCTTATGGGGAAGAGTTTATGAAACCATGTGAACAAAGTAATCAGGGAAATAGAAAAGGTGCAGGGATAGGGCACCAGGGAGGGATCCTAACTGGGAGGCAAGGTAAGAAAGGCCTCTCTGAAGAGGCAACAGTTACTCAGAGGCTTGAGGGATGAGGGGGACTTGGAGACTAGAACCTTCCAGGTGGAGGGAGCAGCATGGCTGACTGCTCCGGAAAGCGGGCGCGATCTCGGCATGTTCGGGGAACTAAAAGAGGTCGGTGTGGCCAAAGGAAGGAGGCAAAGGCAGGACCCTGGAGCGGAAGCTGAGATCAGATCACATAGAGGCTTTTAAACTGGGTGATTTCTAATAACTGGTAAACCCTTGCCAATGAATACCAGTTAAATATCAACCCATCAAGTCAGTCATAAGAAGGCATTTAGATTTTATTCTAAGCACAATGGGAAGCCCCTGATGGGCAAAGCAACGGGGGAATAACGGCAGCAGGATGACATTTTAAAAAGCCCACTCTAACCGCTGTGTGCGGAGGAACGGCAGGGGCCAGAGTGGGGGACGGTCTCTGCTGGTCCAGGAGAGACTGGGGGGCGCGGCAGTGCAGGAGGAAAGGTGGGGCCAGTTGGTCTCAGCCCCGCCCATGTGTACCCAAGACGCACTGCAGCCCCCCACTGACGGGCTCCCCGGCATCCACAAGGGCTCACCAGAGAGAATTTGTAGCCTGTCCATCCCAGCCAGCAACCAGACAGGTAGGTCAAGGTGAGATGTCTGACCTGCACATGCTTGCCCGGGAGTAGGAGGCCTAAGTCGAAAAATGAGAGGCTAATTGACCTGAACTTCCACGTTCTGAACATCCCCCCTAGCGAAAGTTCAGACCCAGCTCGAGTCAAACCAAGACAGTCAACCTTATTATTAAGCCAGGCATGTCTGGCTAAGGTTAAGTCCTGGAAGAAGAAACAAACAAATAAACAAACAAAAAAACCACACAGACATTTGAGGTGCTGTTATCTGTGAATTACAGCACCATTAAAGATGCACAATTATCAGCACTTCACGTGTGCAGATGACTGTCTTTATGTTCAAGCAACAATTTGTTCTTCAAGAGACAAATATTAGCCACACTTCCATAGCTGTTAACAACCGTAAGAATGAAATAAAATGGGTGCTGCCTTATGTTTGCAAAACACTTAACCATTTGCTAATTGCCTAATAGTGGTGCAAGCAGGAGTGCTTTCTTCAGCTCAACAGATGCTAAATTAGAATTTTTTGAAAGGTGGTGCGATCGCTTGGCATGCACAGTTATTTTACCTGGAGCAACTGCAAACAACTACAGCATTCTGATATTAGAATTTATTTTTCTATCAAGACAATCCCTACAAAGGATCTGGTGGTAATGTGTCGTTGCGTCTCATCTTTGGGGGCGCTACACTGAATAACTCTAAGAACTCAAGGGAGGGAGTGCTGCAATGATAGCTATTTATTGGTTAGACAGAGAAAGAGAGGGAGAAGTTCTCAGAGGGTGGATGCCTTTTATCTGTTGGAAAACGTGTTTCCGCAAAAGCACAGATATTTGCATTTCCTGAGGACAAAGCATTGAGCACGGAAAGAATATTCTCATGTCTCTCAAGGCTGCGGTAGGAAAAAGGCAGGCTCCATTTGAGTATACACACACAGCTCCATTTGAGGTGCACACCGCCCCCTCCCCCAAAGATTTTCTGCACAGTTGATGTAAGACAATTTTTAAAGGGCAATCTTGTTTCTGTGGCCTGAAAAGGCACAGACGGAATGGCTTAGAGACAGTCCTCTCCACGTCTGCCAATGCATGAAAACGGGGTATCGTGGGAGACCTAGCCCCACGCTCAATCCCCTGCACATTTCCAGAAAATAGCGCACGGAATGATCACAGTGGTTGTAACCCAGAGCAGAATCAGAGGTACAAGAGTGACTCCGTGCCTTGGGGCCTGGCTGTGCCATCTTACAGCTGAGCCAGACCCAGCTCAGGTCTTTGGGTCACCTCTGACTGGCCTCCCCATGACAGAATACCCTCAGGAGGGGCCAGCTGGGGACAGAGAAAACAGGAAAAATGCAACTCAGTCCCTGTGGCCGTGACTGAGCAGCTCTAATCAAGGTCTAGACTGTTGGGGGTAGTACTGGGATGACAGCAAGAAAAGGCAAACAGGACCCCATGATTTCCATAAGTGTGTGCACACAGCAGCAATGAGTGGAAGAGATTTGGAGGTGCCTCTGTTTACCTGACATCCAGCGAGTACGGTAGCGATTGATTTGTCTCCGGAATGCTGTGGAAGTTCATAGTTTCAAAAAAGAAACTTCAGCTAAGTACAAAAACTTCAGCCAAAATTAGGGGCACGCTGATGTGTTCCTGGGGGACAAGGGGGCCACCCAGGGACAGTGCTGGTTACATTCACGAGTCAACTTGCCGTGCCCTAGGCTCCCTGACCTGGGCAGAATGAATGGCTTCCTGGCTACTGAATGTAGACAGTCTCCTGGGTCTGCTTTAACCGTGTGAATGAAGCCTCTGACACTGATGGAACCCGGGGTTGAAATGTCCCACCACCCTGCCCTGCAGGCAGAATAACTGAGACACCTGTCCTGCCCTGGCTGCCAGTTTCCCCGGTGGGAATGAGCTCCAGTCACCGACTGTGGTAGCTGCTTGCTAACATCACCCTTGACTGGTGGCCCTCCCCTCCACGACTCAGGTCACCTCCCAGGTAGATCGCGAGCATCCAGTCCTCGCTTCGGGCCTCCTTCCGCGGGAAGCCGAACCGAAGGCCAGGTCAGGTTAGAGACCTTCCCGGCAAAGGCTGTGACGAGGGTTCAGAGACCGGCGTCACACACCCAGAGGGACACAGAGCAGGCACTCAGCGAGTTAGACTGCCCTTCTACGGGGGCTGCGCCCTCCTCAGGTTTCTTTCTGACCCCACGGAGCCCTACAAAGCCTCCGGGGGCTGCCAAGGTCACGCTCATCTGTTGCTCCAGCAGCTCTCTGGGAAATGACAGCTTCTCACTGTAACTTAGCTTTCTGCTTTGTTAAACCCATTTGCACAACCTCCGACAAACCTCCGTGGCTCTTCTTGGCTTGATGGTGTTAACCCCGCTCTGTCAAGAAGGGGCAGGCAGATGGGTGTGCCTGCTAATGAGTGGGAGGTGACCAGGAAGCTGTCCCCAACATAATCTCGTTAACAGCCATCACCTAGACTAGAGCTCTCACACTGAAGAGTGCAGAACCTCCGAGGGAGCCGTTCCCAGATCCCCCCCCGTAAAGTCTGATACAGAAAATGGGGATGGCGCTCAGGAATTTGCATTTTAGCAGCTTCCCTAAGAGATTCTAAGGAAGCCCCCCCCCCCCCCGCCCCAGTACACACGTGGAGCAGTGGAAACTCCATGCACTCAGCATCTCTCACTGAGACCCAGCCTTGAAGCCGGCTCTGGAACTACCACAGTATTTCCCACATGGGCACAGGGTCCATATCTGCCTCTTTCAGCACATCTGGGACCAGCTTTCAACACACAGTAGGTCCTCAGTGGAGGAGGAATGCCAGGGGTCAAGGGGAGAGGTTGAGTCCTCCACAGGAGTTAGGGGACTGCCTCATAGTTTCATGGGGACTGAGGTTATGAAAGTGTACCACAGGGTCTTTTACACAAAATCAGCTCAAAACTCTGTTCCCTCATACTTGATTCTTCTCTCACAAGCAAAACAAACAAACAAACAAACAAACAACAACAAAAAAGGCTCTTTCCTTCTCTCCCAATCCCCATCAATCTCCTCAAGCCTCAGAGGGACCTGTGACCTCTGGGACTTTCACCCTCCGCACCACCTGGCTGCACCAGGGAGGGGGAATGGGTGCAGCCAGGTTAATACCACCCCCGTGTATCTGGCCATGTAAACCTGACTTACATACTTCTGCCCAGGACAAAAAGGTCACACATTGGATTGACTTCTTAAAGTACCTACTATGAGAGGGGACCTAAAGAAGTACCGGAATGAGCTTGTGGAGGGCGGGCCCCTTGTAGTGCAGGCCTCCCCGGCTCGGTGGGTGTTCTCGGAGCCCATCTGCATCCGTGCACCAGCTGGCGGTGTGAGCGGCTACGCTCGGTTTCAGGGAATTTTTTTGGAGACACTCCCAACGTGCTTGCCCATTCCATGACGGGTGATGTACAGGAGCAACGTGCTACGTGACACATCTGCCTACAACCACGCTGAGCGTTCTGCAGTTTTTGACCGACCCTCTGCCCCACCCTCCCTACTCACCGGATCTTGCCCTGAGTAATGTTTTTGTGTTTCCCCGGATGAAAAAAGCCTCAAAGGGAAACCTTTTGCCGACGTGGGAGAGGTGAAACAAAAAACGGCAGAAGCACTAAAAGGCATCAAAATCCACGAGTTCATAAACTGTTTTGAGCAGGGGCAGAAGCACCTGGATAGGTGTATGGCACCAAACGCAGAGTACTTGGGAGGTGAACGAAGTTTCAACATGTAAGAACACACACACACAATTGTCTATAAATAAATGCCGGGGTTTTTGGGTCCCCCTCATAGGTGCCAGAACTCCTAGGAACGCAGAGGTGAGTAAGCCAAGCCGGGCTGTGGCCACCCACCGGTCAGTGATTCACGAGAACAGGAATCACACTGAGTGAGTCATTCCTTCAGCACACAACCACAGTTCCCACACGGTCTGACAGGCTTCGCCCTGCACTCATCCAGGTCAAGCAGACCCCGATGCATTTACTAGAAATATCTGGAGAGAGCAGAAGCACTTCCGTGTTCATGTGTTTACAGTGAGTGCTTCTGGGAGTGGAGAGCCAGGAAGCTTTCTCACTTAAGTTAGAAAGCTAATGTAATGTTCAAACCAAATGCAGTGGTATGTTCTAAGGATCCTAACAGCAGGTCTTGACTAAGAAGCGTTCATTCTAATCATAACATGAACTTCAGGTATAGGAAAATAATATAGTTCAATCACATTGATTGATCCAAGGAGATAAGCAAATGATTTTTCTCTGTCTATGACAACAGGTATTTCACAGTCTGCTTTAAGATTTGACAAACCAGGAGTACAGGAAATTATTTTACTGGTGTGGGGAACCTCCCTCTAATGAATAATCGATACCGTACTTCATGGTGAAGCATCTAAGATAGTCCCACTAAATTCAGACACACAGAGAGAAAAGTGGCCCAATTGCCATTACTTATCATTGTTCTGGAAGTTGCAGCCAATACATTGAGGAAAGGATGGATGGATGGAGAGCTAGAGGGAAGAAAGACAAGTATTAGAAAGAAGAGGCCCAAGTCATGATTTCATGCAGGTCTGGGGACTGTCACCTAGAAAGCTGAAAGTGTGGGGAAATGGGAATGGTTAAACACTGATCATTAGAGTAGAAGTTACACAGAATTTTCAAGTGTAACATTGAAACAGCAAACATAAAAAAGCAAAAGCCTTTTCATATACCTTTTAACTTGGGAATTGCCTATCTAGAAATTTGTCTTCAGAAAATAATCTGAGACACATGGGCAAATGTTACGTTTAAGGATATTCAACATTACGGTATTTACACAACTACAAAAGGAGAAACAACCTAAATGTCGAGCAAAAGGGGACTGGGCATATAAACTATAAACTATGGTTTTCCTAGGCGATGGATGAAATAGAAAACAAGACTTTAAAACTGTATTTTAGTAAGTAACACTTATTGCAAGAAAGAGGGCATGATATGCTACTAAGTGAAAAAGGAATGATACAAACAGTATGCTTAGAATAATCTGATTTTTGTAAATTACAGGGGTGAGCATAAGCAATAGACTAGAGAGACTCCCACACACGTATGAAAACTATCTTGGAGGTTTTTGTTTACTTTTTCTTTGTGCTTCTTAGTAAGTAATTAGAAAACAAAAGGTGTTATTGAAAAATTCAGTTGATACAATGCTCACCAGTGGCAATACTGTCTGCCGTGCTTGGCAAAGACAAGCCTGCATCCTAAAGAACACACTTGCAATGGGTTCCCGGTGCCAGACATGGCAAAGCCTCTCCGTGAACCAGGGACAGGCTAACAGCATTTCTGCTTTATGGCTGTGATGACCTGTGAGGTCAAACCAGGCCTACGCAATCATAAAACAGAACGTCTTGTGCACTGAGCCCTGGAGAAAATCTAACCCACTGGCCGAATCTTGCATACACCCCGTTCACCCGGTGCCAGCTCCCGGAGTTCCAAGAAACCCATGGTTTGCAATTCAAACCTGGCAGGGAAGGATCAATGCCAGAACCCAGCCCACAGGGCGAGGAACGATTTGGCCCAGGTGAGCAGATGAGACAGGTGTGATTCACCGCACACTCCGCTTCCCTACCTGCAGGTGAAAAGGGCAGACTGAGCTAGAGAATGAAAACTCAACAGCAGGCGTGGGCCGAGAAGAGTAGTCGACCAGTTGCCAACATGGACAGGAGGGCAGTTCTCGTTTCAAGTCCGGAGGGGGGAGTCGCAGAGGGCTCCAGACGGGGGCTTCTGAGGCTGAAGGGCTGAGGGGGTGCAGTGAAAGGTCAGCTGGGTGGCGGGTCCCAGTCCCTCCCACAGGCACCGTCTAGCTTGGGACAGGCTGGCTCACTTCAGAAGCAGAACAGGGCAGGAGGTTATGGGTGCCCGCCTGCCGGCTCTACTGAAAGCATGTTCTGTGCTTTAGAGCAGAGAGGTGACCCCATGCTTCCTTCCCCTCACCTCTGGCAGCAAGTCCTCCTTTCAGAGTGGTCCTCCCCTCCCTCTCCGTCTTCCCCTGGGACCTCCCTTCCCTTCCGCGCTAGGTGCTTGGATGGGTGCGTGGCAGAGCAACATGGCAGCTACATGACTTTGAACAAGTCTCATCACATTCCTCAGCCTCCGTTTCCTCACCTGGAACACAGGGCTGACGACAGCACCCCAATCACAGGGTGCCATGGGGATTAATGGCAGGAGTGTTGGGGGCTTATCACAGCACCTGGCAGCTAGCAAGCACTCCATGATGTTTCTGACTTTGTTATTTTAACCTGATGCTGCCTCTTCACAGTGTGTGCCATTTTAGTTTGGATTTACCCCCAAAGCAGACGCTGAGATTTGGGGTTTGGGAAGCACCATGGCATGCATACTCGTGGGCTGACCAGATGTCCCATTTAAGATGGGACATCTGGTCAGCCTAACCATGAGGGAGTGGGGCGAAAATCCAAGGATGCTTTAATGAGGAGGTTACATGACGGGCAACTGGCGTTCAGTCTTGCTGGGGGCCCTCTGAGAGGCTGTGGAACACCCCCCAGAACTGTCCCACCAAGGGGGTGAGGATGCCAGGTGTTTATCTGCTAATTCCCATCCTTCTTTGGGGGGTTGCTCCCGGTCTGTTAACCCCCAACTACCAGCCTGCCCGGGTGTAGGCTGAACACAGCCCGGCGGCGGAGGAGGTGCGGGGCGGACCCGCGGCGCTGAGAGTGGCCATTACTGTGGGTGAGGGCTGTTAGACAATTTGAGCCCTGGACATCAACTGTGCTAAAATCCTCCAGCCATTCAGGGCTTAGCCAGGTAAGTTGGTCTCCTTTTTTCCATTCATGCATTGGTTCATCTCTTCCCTCTTTAATTCAGCAATTCACCAAGCATCTATAGAGCACGTACGGGCTGCTGTGTGCCAGACGGCGTGTGAGGCGCCACGAGAGCAGACAGTGGTGGAGTGGGGAAGGCTGAGTTCTGGCTGGGGGAGACCGGAGTTCCAGGCCTTGTTGCCCGCTGGGGTCAAGATAGTGCTGACCCTCCTCTTCATAGTGGCGACCTTGCTTCACACTCTGACCCTCAGCAAGGTTAGCACGCGTCCATGCGCTGAGCCAGAAAACCAAGCTGGCCAAGAGGTGCAAGAGACCTAGGCAGGGGGCTGCAGGGAAGGGAACAAAGTTTGCATGCTGCCTGGGTGACCAAGGAAAGCGGGGAGAAGAGCGGGATCGAGTGGGCAGGAAGAGAAGTCAGCGGCGCCCCAGACCCCAGCTCTGGGGCTGACCCTGGCACAGCAGGCTGGGAGAGCACTCCAGGCTTCTCGCTGGAAGCAGTGCACGAAGGGACGTGCAGGCCACATCCTGTCAGGGACAGGGAGGATGCCCGATGGGTTCTGCAGGGACTCACAGTGGGCTCCCAGCTGCCACTTCCGGCTTGGAGTCACCCCGCCCCGCCTTCCCATGTCCCCATCCATCCACCTTCAGCCTGGCCAGACACAATGGGGCCAGCGGGCCACTGCCTGGCCCCAGTTGTGTCCTTCATCAGTCTAAACTGCTCCAAGAAGGGGGATGTGGCACTGCTGCGAAGTGCTGATGGCACAAAATTGGAGAGAATAGTAAATAAAACGGGAGCACTCCGGAGAGAAGCCGGAAAGGAGATGCCAGCATTTATGCAACTAGGCCAGAGCTCTGTGAATCCCCCTGGTTGTGGTGGGGGCGGGGGTGTGGGAGGGAGGTGGGCGGGGAAGCCCGTGTTGGAAATGCAAATGTTTTTTGCAGCTGCAGAACACAGCCTCAAAAAGGTGCATGCCAGGCATCCAGTAAGGCTGTGATGGATGGTCAGACCCCAGCAGGCGAAGGGCTCCTCCTTCTCAGAACAGGAGCTCTTGAAAGATTACAGCCTCCCAGGAAGACAAGGTGGGTTGGGAGGGTTTCCATCGCCTGAGCATCACGGTGTTCCCAGCCCTGGGCTCGATGTACCGAGGATGCAGCCTGGATGGACGCTCTCCAGGCCTCCGACCGCTGCAGGCACGGCCTTGGACATGAAGGAGTCCTGCGAGCGGCCTGATAAAGATCTAGAGATGGCCTATGGTGGGCGTGGACGCCACCAGGGACAGAGGGGTCTGTCAGAAAGTCTTCATAGAATAGGCAATCCTTTATGTTCGTTTAATTAACGTAAAATTCACACAAGATTAACCATTTAAAATGGAACAATTCAGTGGTGTTTAGTATATTCAGAATGTCCTGCGACCACCACCTCTATGTAGTCCCCAAAACATTTTCATTACTCCAGAAGGAAGTTTTAGACCCATTAAGCAGCCCCCATTCCTACATCCCTGAGTCTAGCCCCTAAGCGGCCACCAACCTGCTTTCTGTCCCTATGGATTTATCATTTCTGGATGTTTCACAGAAATGGACTCCTACAATATGTGACCTTCTGTGTCAGGCTCTTTCACTTAGTGACATGTTTTCAAGGTTCATCCATGTTGTAGCAGGGGTCAGTACTTCATTCCTTTTTGTGGCTGAGTAACAGAGGAGGCGATTCTTGAGCCGGTCTTGAAAAATGAGTAAGTGTGTGCAAGCCAGGGAGATAAAGGGCAATGACAGTCCTAGAGGACAGAGGGACACTGACAAAGGCGGGAGGTCAGGATGGCTGGAGGGGCGAAGAGCAGCGGAAGGTGAGGCATGGAAGGTAGAAAGTGCCTGGCAGGCGAAGGGGACTTCGTGTGTCGGTAACAGGAGCCACGGAAGGCCACCCAAGGGGTGACATGTCCAGATCCACGCTTCAGAAAAGACGCTCTGGGGTGCAGGGTGGACCTCTCAAGCGGGGAGACCAGCAGGCAGCTACTGGGAGGGAATGGGGCCAGGACTGAGGCAGGGCCCATGGGGACACACTGCAGGCATGCTGAGCAGGCAAACCTAACAGGTGTGGCCCACCCACCGTGGATGCGAGGGTGACAGGTTGGAGTCAGATGAGTTCTGGGAGGAGATAGATGCCTCAAGGGGCAGAAGTGAAGGGACGAGGTGACCTGCTGTTTGTGAGTTAAGTTTTAGGGTTCTGAGGGTCAGAACCGTAAATAGCATCTGAGCATCAATATGCTCACTGGATTAGATGATCCAGATGGACCCCCCACCGCCGGCCCCACTAGCAGCAATTGGGTGGTTCCTAGCTCTGGATCAGGAGGTGTCTGGGCTGAAAGGAAAGGTTTATAAATTTTGCTTCATTTATTCCTTCTAGCAGTCTGCATTACAGAAGGGGTGTGTTTCTCGTTCTTCAGAATGGGGAAATAAAGGCTCAGAGAGATTGAGCCGCATACCCAAGGCCACAAAGCTAGTAAGTGGCAGAGCCGAGCTTCGAACCCCACGCGGCCGATTCCGAAGCCCCGAGCTTTGCCATTAAGCCAGGCCGCCCCCGAAAGCCTTTCCTTGCAGTTCCTGCTCCTCTCCTCAAACATAAATCTACACGGCACTTCCGTGGAGGAAGGGACAGATACAGACCTGCATGTGGCACGGAGCAGCCATTGTGCCATCTTGACGTTTAACAGTGATGGGTGGAGGGTGGAGAAAGGAGGGAGAGGGAGGGGGACACGGTGCCCCGAGCAAGCACTTAACATTCCCCAGAAGGTTCTGGAGATGCTGCTGAACCTGAAGTAGACCCCAGCGTGGTGAGAACACTGCAGCCTCTGATAACGTAACCAGGGAGACATCTCCGGGCTGGAGAGTCAGAACCGTGCCCGGTGTTTTATACCACTCAAGTGTGCGCTGTGGCCTCTCCAGGTAATGGCGTTAGCTGGTCCCTCCTGTGTCACGTGGCCCAGCTTATGATGCAAGTTAACAATTTCATGAACAAATGTGGGGCTTTGGGGAGCTTCTTAACTGGCAAGAATAACCCAGCCCCAGAGGCAAACGAGACCCAGGGGAGAGCAAAAGAACTTAAAACACCAACCTGGGGACGTGATTAGGTGTCATTCAAAGCAGGAGAGGTGACTTAGGAGCCCTTATCTTAATGAAGCAAAAAAACAAACAAACCCCAAAACTAAACCAAACCGAGCATCTTTTTGGAATGTTCCTTTAAATGAGTCCAGCTTGCAATCTCAAGGCTAAATAGCCCAGGCAGCTGAGGGCCCGGCTTAGCTATCAGGTTGTTGGTGAACTGGCATCTGAATAATTCAATATACTTTCAGCCACCCTTTTAAACAGAAAACCTGATGTTCGGGGGTCATTGAGCATCACTGGCTACCAATATGGACCTCTGTGCAGGGGTGCCTGCCTCCCATCCTCTGGGCCGGCTCCTCTCCCGCCCTGCCCCCACCCTACCTCCCTGCTGTTGTGAGTCCCCATTCCCTCCACACAATAGCGCTGTGGAGTGTTCTCACCCTTCAGAATGCAGGAAATAATGTGTTGCTTGCTGCTGTCACTGGGCTCATCAGGTGGCTGGAGAACATGTGACTGCCAGCTTTTCAGGTGCAAGTTCCTTTTCTTGGCATGGAGATACCACGTTCTGTGGCTGGATACTGTGTGGGAGAGCACTCCGAAAACTGGCATCCAGCATGTCGCCATTCTCATTGCTGTGGTTACTTTTTGTGTCTCCCGGAAAGCATATTTCGTGACACCAGAAGAACGAGAAGGCGGAATTCACATTTATTTAAAAAAATGTTTTCTTATTAATTCTTCTTATGTCTGCATAGCGTACATCGGTTATTTTTTGCCCACACGGCATCCATGTGTCCTCTTCCCAGCAAGGCACAATTATTTGGGGGGTGAGGGGGCGCATGCTTTGCCCCTGCCACTATCCCCTGATTCCAGGTTGAACACATGACAAGGGTTGTCAATCAGTGTATTTTGTTTCCTTGGACAGAGGATTGGGTCAGGGATGCAGAGATGATGTGAATTATCAATTCTGTTGACACCATTAAGGAAGAAATACCCTTTTCCCATGCCAGGTGCTACCTGGAAGGTCCACGTAAGCTTGGGGTCACCATGTGAGACATGAAGCCAAAGTAAGATGAAAAGAGAGAATGACTAAATCCTAAAGATAACCCTTGTGCTCCTGGAACCAGCCATACCTGAAGCCCATGTACAGTTACACAATTCTGTTATGGGAGCCAGTTTGAATTGGCTTTCTGCTCTTATACGCAAAAGGGTCCTGTGATTCCTATAATTTACTACAGTACTTTGCACAAAGGAACTGTAAGAAATTCTCTCTTCATTCAATCTATTAGCAAATCTTGCTAGATCTGTCTTCAAAATATCCGTCTATCCCAAATCTTCCTGTTCTTCATTACCCTCACTACTGCCATCAAGTCCCAGCCACCAGTATCGCTCACCTGAACTGCTGTGAAAGTCTCCAGTTAAGTGTCACCATTTCCCTTCTTGTCCCTCTTCAGCCTATTTGCACTTAGCTGATGGACCATGTCCCCTTCCTGCTCAGAAGCAATCAGGAAGGGGAACAGGTGACACCAGGCCTCGCATAAAGGTGAAAATAAGAGAGGTACACCTGCCTGAGCCTGGCAACCAAATGCTTGGATAAAAATCCAACTTTGGATGAAACCCGCAGGCCTCCCACCCTCTGTGGGGCCCTGCCATGGCCTGCGAAGTCACGTAGGTCTGAGGTCTTGCGGACCTGAGGCCACACACGTCTGGCCGGCCCTCCCTCTGGCCCACCTCTCACCCGCCTCATTGTCCCTCTCTTGGCCCCGGTGAGTCTGGCCTCCTTGCTAATCCTGTCTACATCCTCACCTTAGGACACTTGCACCTCCTCCTTCCTCTGCCTGCAACCCTCATCTGCTATTTTCTCATCTCCCCTTTGCTCAAATCTCATGTCTTCGAGGTCTTCCTGGACCATCCCGTCTGAAATCGCCCACCTCACACTTGCTGTCCTGTCTGTCTTTATTCTGTGGCGTGTGCTACTGCCTGACACGGTACGTGTTTTCTGGTTTGGATACTGCCTGTCCTCCCCGTGGAAGTGTAGGTTCTTGTAGGGGTTTGTCTCTCCTATGCACTGCCGCATACAGGCCAGGGCCCAGAACAGTGTCTGGCACATCACAGGTGCTCGGCCAGTATCTGATGAGAGCCCGAGTCAGTGCTGAATGTGCAATGAATGACCTTGGGCAATTAGCAGCCTCTTTGGTGCATCAATTTTCCCAAATGTGTAGGCAGAGATCAGGTGAGATCTGTGGTTTTCAAAACACAGTTTGTCTTCGGGCTGAGTGGGGGTGGGGGGCGCTCTGGGACTGCTTCCTTATTTCCACAGAATAGCTCAACTTTCATTTTTATCTACTGGGCTTCCACAGAAGAAACAAACACATACTGCTGTTAAGGGGTGGCTTGGACGGTGTTCTGGATGCTAAGCACCCCCCCACCAAGTCATTTCGGCACTCTATGCATCTCCTCTTAGCCGAGGAGCTTCACGGGCTTTCTCTCGCGGCCTTCAATTCTGAGTTGGTCTTAGCGGAATCTCTTTCACTTCATTAAAGAAACATGGAGAGGTTACTCCCTCTGGTACGAATTTATTACCCTGTCAGTATTTGCTGACACCCTCTGCCATGGACGGTCCCAGCAGAGAGGTCCCTGTGCTTCGGGTGTTTAAAGAAAATCCCTTCCCTCCTCCTCACTTGCAGCAAGTCTCTCCTCTCTTTTACTGTTTGCAATTTAGAGAAACTGGGAAATTTCTCTAAAACTACGAAGACGTTCAGTTTAAACAGGAAGAGAAAATCGATCCATGTATGAGGCTAATTAAAAAGTGTCTCAGTAGACTGTGCTTCTTGCCTATTCTTGCATCTTCTCTTGGAGGCAAAAGTTTGCTCCATAGACTCAGCACACTGAGAGATGTATGCAGAGAAAAAGAATGGTTCAGAGTGAACCTTAGACACTAACCTTCAGTGGACTGGTCCAGGAAAGCGTCTCTGAGCCCTCTCTTCTCTTTTACAATAGCTCAGAAAGCTGGTAGAAGAGACAAGAACTGGGAACCAAGGCTCAGGTAATCTGAACAGGTTTGATTCGTGCAGCCCCCTTGGAGAACACCTCCACTGAGAGGCAGGAGGAAACCCGGAAGGCAGGAGACAAGAAAATGGTGAGGGAGGGGGAGTGACTTCTACGCACTTAACGTCAGTCCCTGGGCAGGGCTTTTTATCCCCAGGGTACAGAGTGGCTTGTGAAGGTGATTCCAAGTCAGGACCACCGTCAGGGTTCTCTCCAGCCCACGGCCCTGCCTCCCAGGAGTTCTAGTAGCAGGTCAGGGAAGCCAAGGACAGAAAGGCCCAGAAGGGCACCACCTGAAAACCCATCACTGGATTAGCATACCAGGGTCCCTGCGAGAGCCGTTTTCAGTGAAACGGTGGGGACCCTCGCCTTGGGTTTGATCCTGTGTGTGTGGAAAGTGGTGTGTGAACACACCTCCCCTGCTGAACACCCTTACGGGTTCCCCATGACCAACCCCCAACCTTGACCCACCAGGTCTTCTGTGACATCCCCGCTCCCATCTCCCTCGTCACTGCTCAAACATCATACTCCATTACTACCCCTCTGATGGGCTCTCTCGGCTCACAAGGCGGTGGCTCGCCTGTGCTCGTGCTGTTCCCTCTGCCGGGAATGCCCTTGCCCCTACCCTTCACCTAACTCTTGTTCTTTCATTAATACTCTCGTTCTTGCAGAAAAGCATTCTCTGAGGCCTCAAGTCAGGATTAGCAAGTCTGGGTTGAAAATGATGAAAAAAGCATTTATTGAGCATCCCCTCTGTGCTAGACTCAGGTTCAAGTGCGCTTCGTGCAGTAACCCATTCAGTCCTTGTAACTGTCCTATGCGGTAAGTTGCCATTATCGAACGCGTGAGAAGCCAAGGCACAGAGGGGTTAAGTCGCTAAGGATGACAGGACAGACTGCAGCGGGGTACAACCTTTTGGCTTCCCTCGGCCACATTGGAAGAAGAATTGTCTTGGGCCACATAAAAAATACACTAACACTAATGACAGCTGATGAGCTAAAATAAAGGTTGCAAAAAGAAATCTCATACTCTTTTAAGGAAGTTTACGAATTTATGTGAGGCTGCATTCAAAGCCGTCCTGGGCCGCCTGTGGCCTGTGGGCCGTGGGCTGGACAAGCTTGGGATAGAGTGGTGGGGTGGCAGTGGAGTGTTATGAACTGAATATGTGTGTACCCTCAAAGTTGCTCTGCTTAAGCCCTAAGACCAATGTGACTATATTTGGAGACGAGGCAATTAAGGAGGTAATCACAGGTAAGTGAGATAATAAGGAAGAGGCCCTGATCTGAAAGAATTAGTGTTCTGATAAGAACCAGAGTGCCCGTGCTTGCACTCGCGCACGCTCTCTCCCCCCCCACCCTCCCTCCCTCTCTCTCTCTCCCTCCCTCTCCCTCTCTCCTCACCATGTGGGGGACACAGTAAGAAGACTATCTGAAACCCAGGAAGATAGCTCTCACCAGAAATCAAATGGGCCAAAAACTTGACCTTGGACTTGGGAAAATACTCGTCGTTGTTTAAGCCACCCAGTCTGTGGTATTTTGCTATGGCAGCCCGAGCTGAAAAACATAGGCAGCATCAAAAATCGAGTGTTCCAGGCAGTGCTCTCAGAGGTAGCATTTCAGCCAAGGCCTGACGGGGTGGTCATGAGAACATCTGGGGAACAACAATAAGGCAGAGGACACAGCAAGCGCAAAGGTCCTGTGACAGGAATCAATCCCACACACTGGAGACACAGAAGTGTCATGGGCCAAGGGAGACTGATACCAGGAGGGTCTGGAGACGCAGGCTGGAGCCAGGACATGAAAAAGAACCCAGATTTTATTCTAAGTGTCTCACTGGCCTATAAGCAGATCAGTGCCTGCAGGAGTGGAATGGGAGAGGGCAAGGTCACAGAGCACACATCTCTCCCCTCCTCCTTGGCCACTGCACACAGCCATGCAGGCCGTGCCCCACGCCACTCCGTGGGGGGCTGTTTACCTAGGGTCTGCTGTGAACGTGGGCTCCAGGGCTGTGCAGCCCAGTGACCGTGCTCACCCAGCCCTCACACTTGTCTCTGAGAGCAAGCATTCTAAAATTAAAAGTGCTTTTGTTTTTTAATTAAATTCCAGTGACCTGCTCCCTTTAATGGCATTAAATTATCAGGCCATCTGCTACCTGGGAACAGAGGAACAGAGAAGCAGCCTAAATTTGGGGAAGTGGAGCTCTGAGAGAGGTTCTGGGCATTTCCTCCTATAGGCATTCTCCTCCTGCAAATCCAACCACTCCTGCCCAGAGACACAGGGGAAGAGAGAAAAAGAACAATCCAGATAGGACGGGCAGATTCATCCACAGTTCCGGTCAACATGCAGACACCTGGGAGGGGCTGTGAGACGAGACGGGAGACAGGAACCTGTGGTTCTGACACGCTCAGCTATGTCTCAGAAGGGGACATCACAGGCCTTGGATGGGATTCTGCATAGCAAGGATAATTCCGAATGCCCTGCCGCCGGGTGAGGGGTGGCTCCACGGCATACAGATTAGGGGCGAGAACAGGTCCTCGGTTCTTCAGTACCCACTGGGCCCCTGTTCTGCACCAGGTGGCAGGAGTGCTGGGTTCACCAGAGGATAAAGTCTCATTTTTAAGGGAACAGAAGAGCATACTGAGGGAGATGGCACTCAACATGCCTCTGGAAGGAAAGACAAACACAACAAATTCCTCAAATATTTGACTTGGGAAGACACCGAGTCCCCAAGATGACAGAATCTTAGCATTGGTCTCCAAGGAGCTCACATTGTGCCAAGGAAGCGAGCAAAATAGCAGGCGGTACCTGCTGTAAAAGAATGGTGCCCAAAGCCATGGAATAAAAGAAGATGAAAGAGTACCATATGTTACTGTGCATAATGTGCACGTTTTTGTCTAAATTTGTGAGGGAAACACAAGGATGTGCATTATACATGGGTAGTACTAATTCCGTATCTACATAAATGTTTTTAATGCTTTTATTTATGCTAACGAGTTAAAAGTGTAATCTAGAAATCAATAACAATATCCATATGCAAAATAACACCCTGGAATATGATAATTTTTTAATAAAAAAATTTTATACATAAAATTTCTTGTACCTTGTATCTATTCTTGTGTTTTGTAATTATTTGTTACATAAAAGTTCTTGTACCATAATATGTTAAAAAAACAAATGCTAAGATTCCTTTGTAATACAAAAAACAATATATATATCTATATATAAACAAATAAAAATTTGAATTAAAAAATTAAAACAAAAGACTTTCTCCCTGAAAGTCTGGGCCCAAGAATGTGGGTGTGCGTTATATGTGGGAGCACCTTCTACACAGTAAAATATTGTAATTTTGCCTGAGAAACACAGGGGATGCTATACACAGGAGTAATGGGAAATAAGAAAGGACTATTTCAAATAAAACTTAAAGGTGGGTGGGGTAGGTAGAATACATGGTCCTCTAAAGAAGTCCATGCCCTAATCTCTGGAACCTGGGAATATATCACTTTACAGGGCAAAAGGAACTTTGCAGTTGTGATTACATTAAGGATCTGAGATGGGAGATTATCCTGGGTTACCTGGGTGAGTTCAATGTAATCATAAGACTCCTTTAAGAGGGAGGCAGGAGGGTCAGAGTCAGGGAAAAGGTGGGATGATGGAAGTGGAGATCCCAGTGATACTATGGACTATATGGGCTGACTTTGAAGATGCAGGAAGGGGCCACGAGCCAAGGAAAGCAGGAGCCCTACGAGCTAGAAACAGGAAGAAACAGATTCTCCCCAACACCTCGATTTTTATCGCAGTGAGACCCATTTTGGACTTCTGACCTCTAGAACCGTAAGATAATCAATTTGTGCCTTTTTAAAAGCCACCGAATTTGTGGTGATTTGTTACAGTAGCAACAGGAAACTAATACAGTGGGGAAGGGCATTCTGGGGCTGGAGGGACAGCATAACAGAGGCACAGAGACCTCAAAGGCACAGTTGGGTTTAGGAGACCAAGAGGGGGACTTGGCCATAGGCTACATGCAAGGGCTGGTGGGAGGTGACGTTGAAAAGTCATTGGGGCCAGGGGGTTCCAGCCTTTGAGGCCGCACCTGAACTGGGGAATGTGCTCTGTAGGCCCTAAGGACTGCCAGGAGACTTTTAAGCATGGTGAGGTACACGAGAGGGGTGATCAGATGTACATTTGAGAACTATAATGTAGGGGTTGGGGTGAAAACGGTATGAAGGAAAAATGAGAAGAAAAGAAAGAAAGCACAAGGAACCCCAATACCCATGCCTTGGGGGTCATGGCCCGTGACAAGCAGAAATCCTGCTCCTGCAGAGGTCAGCCTGTGGTCCTGCGGCGTGTCCATCCAGCACTAGTCCCCACCCTCCCAGTCATCAAGGGGAGAGCAGCGAGGTTTCATCTGAGGTGCCAGCTCCAGGGCCACCTGGGGAGCTTTGGTCATACTCGGGCTCTGTGGGGAAAAGTGCGGTGATGGATTAGTCATGTCTGCTCTGGGGCCGGAGGTGGTGAGGGTGGTATGGGTAGAGTAGCCCTGTGGGAGGTGAGGGGAGGAATGTGATGGCTCCCCTGGTAGTTAGTGGTGGTGGGAGTTGAGAGTGGAGATGGTGAGGAGGTGTTGAGACAGGGGGTGATGGCGGGATGTTGGGAGACAGTATAGAGAGAAGAGAAAGGTAGGGGTGAGGCACTTGGAGGGTGTCAGCCCAGCTCGGACCAGGATGTGACCCCTTCTCATGGTCCCCTTACACCTTCAATAAAGTCCATAAAAATCCTTGGAGTGAGGGGAGTTGCTGCACGGGAGGAAGAGGAGTGGGTTCTGCATTCTGTTATCGAGGAAGGCACTTACAAAGGAAGAAGCAAGTCTGGACACTTGAGAAACAATCATGGGGAAGCCACTGGACTCTTACAGGGGACGGGGCGATGGGCAAGGTGCCCTGAGTGGACATCTGGATTACGCAAAATGGGGGTTCTGGGAAAGATTTTAAAGCAGGCTTACGGCCATTATTTTATATTTTATTATTTTATTTTATTTTAGTTAGAGGATAGCTCTAAAAATCAACCCTACTAATCTCTAGTTCAATATCTGAGCCTTAAAGAAGTTCAGAGTCTTGCCCAAGGTCATACAAGGGAATTACAGGGTGGGGCTGAGCCCTACCGCCAGCTGTCCATCAGGCCAACTCCCGCCTTGGCTGTCCCATTTCTAGGCTCCATGACACTGCTCACTGCTCTCAGAATGTTCACAGCCCTGTCATTTGTGCAGTACCGACCATGAGGTGGATGAGAAGCATCTTCATTAATTACAAAGCTGGGAAAAGACCATGGTGGCCAGGGTAGGTGGGCTGAAGTTGGGTGGCAGGGGGCCGGAGGCAGGGCTAGAATGACTTCCAACAGCAGGGACTTGTTTCCCGTGTCCTGACCATTCTCTGAAAGATAGTCCTAGGATGAGCTGAGGAATTTTCTAGCACTGTCCCTTCTAGTGGGGCTGTGGGTCATTCCACGCATATACAGGAAGACTGGGTTTTGCAGAGCTCCTGGGCACTCACATAACTGGGTGGGTAGGCCTTGGATGCACACAGGAATGAAACACAAGACTCTGCAGATGGTATCAGAAGGGGGCATGGGCCTCAACTTGTCTTGGGATGCAGTGGGGGCCCAGAGCAATAACTCAGCACATGAAGGACACTAATAAGGATGCGTAACTGCCACTGACAGAGCGTGAGCTAGGCGTGGGGACCGAAAGGGCTTCCACATATTATCCCTGTGAACCACCGAGGATAGGCGTCCCCATTTTACAGCTAAAGGCACCGAGGCTCACAGAGGTTGAATAACCTGCCTAAGGTTGCACGGTGGGTTGATGGTGGGACCTGTGACTGTGACCTCATTTGGAAAAAGCATTTTTGCAGATAAAAGGATCTTGAGATGAGTTCATTTTAGGTTATCTAGGTGGGCCCTAAATCCAATAACCAGTGTCCTAAAAGAGACAGAAGAGGAGAAGGTGTAAGAGGAGGAGGCCACGGGAAGAGCGGCAGAGATGGGAGACAAGCGGGCACAGGAAGGCCCGGAACTCACCAGAAGCTGGAAGAGGCAGGAAGCACGCCCTGCCCAGAGCCCTCAGAAGGTGTGCAGACCCGCCCGCAATACCTTGATTTTGGGCTGTCTAGCCTCGGGAACTGTGACAATAAATTGCTTTAGGGCGTTGAATTGGTAGTAATTTGTTAGAGCAGCCCTAGGACACGTTCCCAAGGCCAGTGGGTAGCAGGGGTGGGTCTGCTTGGCCCCAAGGGCCATGCTTTTAACCATGAGTGATCCGTGCTTGGATGAAGGAGGAGTAAATCACTGAGGGGACCTCTCTACAGCAGAATATCAATATTCTTTCGGCCACGACCCGGGCAAGAGGGAGGTCCAGGCAGAAGAAACAAATCTGCCCATTTCTTTGTCTTCAGGTATCAAATTTGACACTCTTGATTCCGCCTGTTCCTTCATCATTAGGGTCCCTGTGCTCAATAGAAAGGGGAGGAAGGGACAGCAGGCCTTGTATAAAGAGGCCATGGCGGGGTGGGGCAAATAGAACCCCTGCCTGAGCCCGGCAACCACACGCTTGTCCGTTCAAACGGGAGCGGCCTACTCCTGAAACGGGAAAACCAAGGAACCCCAACCAGGCATCGGAATGAAGCACCTGTTCTTCCAAAGGTCAAGGCCTCAGACATTCATCTTCTCTGCTGTCTTCTGCCCCTCCTCTCTCCTTCCAAAGGCCAGGGTAGAAAAAGGACCAGCCCGCTGGATTTCCAGAACCTACTCACAGGTTCTCAGCTTGCAGGTGCTCATGAGAAGGCAGTGGGTGCTCAATACCTCTTCATCTGGGGGTCAGTTCTTGAGGTCACGCTTCCAAATGGCACAGGAAGGAAAGACGGCAGGACGTTTTCTTCCGACCATTATGCCACGAGCACACCTTCCCTGTCTTCCGGGCTTCAGCCTGGCCGTGTGGGCAAGCGTTCCTCCAGGCTGCGTTCACCCACCGCGATTCCTGACCAGGGTTTTTCCATTTGCAGCTGGGCCTGCCTGCATCATTTTAGTCTCCGAATGCGTCCACACTCCCATTACTGGCTGGCTGTGAAACAGAGCGTAAAATGCCAGTCATAGTGGTTTTTTTCTTTTCTTTCAAATCCCATAGTCATCTGACATCAACACAGATTTCAGACTCCAACTGTCAGAGTTTGGATTCAAAACATCTCTCGCTGGCCTCTGAAGGACAAGAGGCAGCTTGGTCTGATGCAAAGGACCTTGAACTTGGGGGTCATACAGGCTGTTCAAATCCCAGCTCTACCATTTACTGATGGCACGGCCTCGGTCCATGCTCTAACCTCTCTGAGTCTCAGTTGGTGTGTTCATCCAACAAAGAGTTACTGAGCCCTGGCCCTGTGCCCGGCACTGATCCTCTCTGCTGAAGGGGGCAGACCACAGCCCAACAAACAAGAAAAACATCAGACGATGATAAGCGCGACTCAGAGAATTCTAATGGCCATCGTCAGAGAAAGTGGCTGGATGGCAGCTTTCGATGGAGCGGCCACGGAAAGCTTCTCAGAGGAGCTGATGTTGAAAATAAGACCCAAGTGACAAGAAAAAGCCAGCCACGCAGAAAGCAAGAGCAGCAGCATTTAGAGAAGGGGCATAATAGCACCACAAAGGCCCAAAGGCTGAGCCGCACTCGGAGGAGACTCCGATAGAAGCCTGTCGCTGGGGTGTAGTGTGCACAGGGTAAGACGATGAAAGACGATGCAGGAGAAAGGCAGGGACCAGATCATGGAGGGGCTCTAAATCAGGGTACGCAGGATGATCAACCGAGGGGCAGGAAAACCTATCAGACCTTCTAGCTCCCTTTATTTTTTAACCTAAAAATAAAAGAAGGTGGGGATTCCCTGGTGGTGTAGTGGCTAGGCTTTGGCGCGCTCAATGCCGCGGCCTGGGTTCGATTCCCAGCCAAGGAACTACCCCCCGCCCCAATATATATGTATGTACACACACACACACACACACACACACACACACACACACATATGAAGGAAATCAAAACTCATTAATTTCACTATGTTTTTGCTGGTAGTACAGGTATTTTAATTCCTAAGCGAACATGCATATAATGAGGGTGTGTGCTCAAATTTTTTTGGTAGGGACGCAGAATAAAACAGTTTAGCTCTCGTGATGGAGGGCTTTGTAAAAAAAAGAGGGAGGAGTGGGATGGTGGAGGCTTTGAAGAGTATTGAGTGGGAGAATGGCAGAAGCTGGTTGATGTTTTGAAAGCATCACTTTCTGTAGGATGGAGCTAACTTTCTCATCCTGGTGACCCACCAAGTGTGTTTGGAGTCCCCACCAAGATAAGAAACCTGAAACACTGTTTTCATTGCTCAGAAAAATGCTATCTGTAGAGCCTGAAAGGTACCAGTCAGAGCTGCTGACCAATTACCAAATCATCACCATTTCTCCAATCAGTCTAACGAGAACTTGGGGCTCGCTAGAGTTCAAAAGTTCTACTGGCCTCTGAGTTTCACATTGCCCACCACCCTTTCCTCTGACCCATTCACGCTCTCTCCACGTCTACCACGGCCTTTGTTTGGTAGCCCTGCCTTCTTTTTTCTTGTATGCCCCTGGTCACCATGCTAAGAAAATAATCTGTTTATTTCTCCTTTTGGAGATTCATGATGTATGTTGTGTATGAAAGGCCCTGAGAAGTTCTGCAGTTTTGTTTTGTTTTTAAAGCCCTTGTGTGAGAATCCGCTAGAGAGCTTTCCAAAATACTTATGCCTGAGTCTTGTCCCCAGAGAGGGACTCCGGAGCATAGTAGACTGGACAAGAGTTGTTCAACTTGCAGACACAGTTGGGGGTGAGGTCCCTCAACACAGAGCTTCTCTAATGTGGGGTGTTCCTGACCCTCCTACCCCCTCAATCTCATGCTGCTGCCCCCAGCAAGAGCATCCCAATTAAGCATGGAAACTAGATTGGCATCAGGCTTCGAGTTTGACTGGGTGGTCAGGGCAAGATGTGTCTTCATTAAGGTGTGTGTCATCTGGTTCAGCTGTCATCTCTCTCAGCCTCGTTTTCTTATTTGTAAAATAATGAAAGGATTCTGGGGCCTGCTCTTCCCTCCCACGTCTCCGTGTTCCTCCCCTAATGCAGTTTCATGAGTGGCAGGCATCACTACTTGGGGGACAGCACGCACAAAGGGCTCCCCTCAGTGCTTCGGGTTGACGTGTCCTGCTTGGTTGAACAATATCCAACAGGAAGCATGGGGACTCAGGCATCTGAGCCCAGCTCAGACCATGAGCTCTGTGGCCCAGAGCAGGTTATTGCCAAACCTCAGCTTCTGCATCTGCACAATGGGGAGAACTGCATGACGCCAGCACAGGGGCTGCTGCAGGAACAAAATGAGGGCTGTCTGTACAGTGTAGGCAGAGCGCCCGGCATCCATTAAGAGTTCGATAAATGTCTGAAGGTGGCAGTAGAGTAATAGAGGGCCGCCTATAAACACTGTCAATTGCAAGAAGGGTCACAGTTCCTAGGTGACACTGAAGCTGCGCATCCCCAGAGATGAGCCAGGGTTACTGAGGACCCAGCATCCTTGAAGCGGGAACGAACACGCCCGGCACAAAGCGAGTCGTGCTCTACGGCCCCCAGGACCCACGCACGGCGGGATGGAGCTCGGGAGTTCATAAAGCACGCCGCCCACTCATCCGTACAGTTATAGCTCGGCGCTCTGGGCACGACGGGCCGTCCTGCAGGGCTGAGGGACGTGGGGAGAAGAGGCATACGTCTGTACAGCTCACAGGGCCCCCAGGCTGATGGGCCACTGCATCAGAGAGAGTGGCTCGGAGGGCTCAGTCCTGCCACAGACGGGAAAACTGGAGGGCCAGAGGGGTAAAGAGACTCACAAAGGAATCACGGTGTGCCAGGGGGAGGCAGGGAAGGAAGAGCAAGCCCGTGGGGGCCTCAGACACCTATGGAGCATCTACTGAGAAGCCGACCTTCAGGCAATGCTGAAGGACTGCCAGAAACCGCACTAAGTGCAGGACACATTACGGCATGACATCCCTGCCATGTCACCAATGGGGTGGGTATTCGTGTCGACACCAAGGAGAAAACTAAAGCACAGACGGGCAAAATGTCTGACCCAAGGACGGCCTGGTTCTTCTGGACCTTCGTTCTCAGTGCCAGCTCTCCGCGTCCACCGGGCCCAGGAAATGTGGGTCCCTGGACTCCCTGACCTTCTCGCAATAGCAGCCCTGTCCAAGAGAACCGACGGGAACGTTCTCTGTCTACGCTATCCCACAAGGGAGACACTAGCGACTCGGCTGACTACTCGACACGTGGCTTGTGCAGCCCAAGAGCTGAATTTTTAATTCTGTTTAATTTTAACCAACTTGAATTTCGTCACCCGCGTGGTTAGTGACTGTCGTACCGCACGGTGCGGCTCTACGCACACTCGATGGGTCGTTTCGTCCACTCAGGGCTCCACGTCGCAGCTACCCCACGCTAGCTCCCAACTTCCGTCTCCCGTCTGAGACCTCCAGCTGTTTGGGGAACGTCCCTTTGTATTAAAAGCGCCTTAAGTTCAACTGGTCTGCAGTCACACCCGTGACGCTCTTCCTCAGACCCATCCTCCACTCCAGTTTTAGGTAACGGAACCTCCATTCACCCAGCGGCCCTTCCCTTCCCCCTCACCCACCAGCCCCATCTGCCCAGTTCAGCTCTGTCTCCAGTGCCAACCGCCTGGTCCAGACCGCCATCACCCGTCCCCTTCAGTGGCCTCCTAACCGGCTACCCGCTTTCACTCTGGGCGCTCTGTCTGTCCTCCACGGAGCAGCTGGTGCGATCGTTACGAGGTGCAGATCCGGGTGAGCTCTTCCCTGCCCCGGACCCTGCGATGGCATCCTCTACTCCCAGGACCATGAGTGGAACCCCTGGGTCTTCCTCTCCGGCCTTGGCCTCTGCCCCTCACCCCGATGCTCACACTCACTACCATGGCCCACGGCCCGCTGCTCAAGCACATCATACAACCCCTGGCCCGTGTTTCCCCTTCCCAGGGATCTCCCTGTCCCTTCTTGAGCCTTGCCGACTTAAAAAGAAAATCATTTATTTATTTTTACTGCTGGCAGGTCTGGAAGCACACTGGGTTCAGCTAGGTGGCTCTGAGCCAGGGTCTCTCGCTTAATTGCAATCAGACAAGTGATTGGGCCCGGAGTCACCTTGAAATCTTCCCCCTCACATTGCGGGCAGTTGGTGCTGGGACCTCATCTGGGGCTAGGGCCAAGTCCATGGACGTGTACTTTGCACAAGTGTGCAGGGTCCCTCCCTGAGAAGGGCCCAGTGCTTGGTTCAATGCTCTGTTGTCATTATCTCTATAGACTTAGTAATTTTTTAACAAGGGGCTCTATATTTTTATTTTGTCCTGGAGCCCACAATTTCCACGGCTGGTCCTGGCTGGGGCTGTTGGCCGTGGCACCGACACCTGGCCTTTCCATGTGGCCTGGGCTTCCTCACACATGGCAGCTGGGTTCCAGGTTTGAGAGTTTCAAGACAGAGGGCCACAGCCTAGCTGATTACTCCTCTAGAGAGACATTCAAAGTCCCTTGCCGGGGAAGCCAGCCAGACCCCACCAGGTCCCAGCCACGTTCCATTAGATGGCAGGGTGTCCCATCTTCAGGCTTCCTGGGGCCACATTGAAAGGAGAATTGTCCTGGGCCACACCTAAAATACACGAACACTAATGACAGCCGATGAGCTGGAAAAAAGTGACAAAAATATCTCATCATGTTTTAAGAAAGTTCACAAATTTGTGTTGGGCTGAATTCAAAGCCGTCCTGGGCCATCGGAACCCCGCGGGCTGCAGGTTGGACAAACTTGCCTTAGAGCAGTGGTTCCCCACCTTCCTAATGCCGCGACCCTCTAACACAGTTCCTCATGGTGTGGTGACCCCATAAAATTATTGTCGTTGCTACTTCATAACTGTCATGTTGCTGCTGTTATGAATCATGATGTAAATATCTGATATGTGTTTTCCGATGGTCTTAGGTGACCCCTGTGAGAGGGTCGTTCAATCCCCAAAGGGGTCGTGACCCACAGGTTGAGAACCGCTGCCTTAGAGCATTATGTTCCTTCCTGCTATCCCTACACTTTTGAAGGGCCACAAAGTGGAGGGGGACGGGGCCTGGATTTTGCTCTGTGCCTCTGGTGCCCAGCATAGCACCCAGCACATAGTACATCTTCAATTAACAATCACTAGATGAATGAGTGAAAATTCAGAGTCCATAGCAACTAGCAAAACTTAGATGTGAGGCCCCAAACTGTCTGACTCTGAGGCTCATGGTCTTTCCCGGAAGCAGTGGGTGGGCCCAAGGCTCTGAAGCCAGAGTAACTGGTTCCAATGGCAGCTTTGCCACTTAGGAGCTGTGTGACCTTGGGCAAGTAGTTTAACCTTCAGTGCCTCATTGTTCTCATCTGCAAAATGGAAACCACAGGTTTAATGTAAGATAGAGTAAAATATACGTGTCTGACACTAAATGCTCTTAGCTACGAGTATTTCCAAATCTCCCTGAATCCAGCCCCGTCTTCCTCCCTACCGTCTCCCCAGAGATGAGCCCTGTCACTAATAGTCAAGGAGCTCCCCAACCATGCTGAGTGTTTACCATTTCCTGACAATCTTTAAATTTGCAAATTAGAAATGTCAACACATGCCTTGAATGAGCTAGATAAGGATGAGACAGCAGTCGGCAGGGCTCTGGGTTTTAATAAAAGAAAAATAACCAATATCAATTTTTTAAAAAAGCACCTGATGTACCATTTCCCAATTACCGCTCTTTGCGTTTCCCTTCTTCCTGGACATTGCAGTTAAATTGCCTTTCTCCGCAAATCTCAGGCCCACAGGGCACGCCTGTCTCCTCACAAAGCTGCACACATTTTTAGCATTGTGGAGAGTACAATACACAGCTAGAGACAGTTTATCATATTTGGTCGGCTCGCCCCTCATTTTTCCAGCTGACAGTTTCATTTATTTTGTTGTAAGGACAAATTCCACGGGGGGGATGCAGGGCATTCCAGGGCTTTGCCGTCCAGCCCTCCTGCGCCCATCCTCCATCTTCTCACAACATTCCTGGGGGCAATCCCACACCGCGTCCCTGGGCAATCGGGAGCAGCAGTCCAGCGAGGGTTTCAGGCCTGGTGTCCCACAGTACAGCTGAAATATCCCCAAATCACCATTCCATACTGGACGTTCTGTCACTGGTTCTCTCCTAGGGATGCCTGGGAGGCCCAGCAGATCCCAGTAATGTCCCTGATTCTTCACTCCTGCCTCTTTTTACACCCCACCCACCATGTGACTTCGCAGGCCCTTTCACTAAAGGACCAGAGTCCACTGCTCTTGTCTCTCGACTGTGCAGTTGGACCATGTCATTGCTTTCACCAAGAGAACGAGGCAGAAGGGGCGATACTGGCTGTCTATCAGCCTTAAGAGGCTTTGTATGTTCGTGCCTTGCACCTCTGCACCGCCGTAAGAAGCGTGTTCACTGGGCAGCTCTCAGACAGCGCATACATGGGGCAGATCAGCCCCAACCCCAGCGAGGAGCCACGTCCTGCTGGATCTGTGTCTTAAAAAGCACAGTGGCCCAGTCAAGCCTAGAATATTTCAGCTGCCTCTCCCCACTCACAGATAGGTAAGCAATTATAAGTGGCTGTTGTTAGAAGCCATTGAGTTTCAGAGTGACTTGTTTCACAGCAAAATTAATCAATTTGGGAGAGAAGAGAGAGCATCCACTCTATTGAGCCCGGCGTTTTTACACACACTATCACATTTAAGCCTTCCACACCCCTCGTGCGTTAGGTACTATTTTATGTCCATTTTACAGATGGGCAAAATGAGGCTCGAAGAGTGAGTGACTTGCCCAAGCTCATCCAGGAGCAAGCACTGTGCTCAATGCTTTATATGTATCAACTCCTCTAATCCTCATGACAGTCCCAGGATGCAGACAATATTATTTTAAAGATGCAGAGATGAGAATGGAAAGGTAAAGTGACTTGCCCAAGGTCAAGTTGTCAGAGAGTGGTACAGTCAGGACCCAAAGGCCAGGACTGTGTGACTCCAGAGCCTAAGCTTGGGGGGCATAATGGGGTGAGGGTCTAGTTTGAAGGAGGGTACTCAGAACTCCTAGAGGAGCAGGAGCTGAGGCTGGGGTTAGACTATAGATCAGTGAGTTTCTACTAGGGATGGGGCTGGGGGAAATCAGAAAGTCACCTACAGTTTTGGCAAAGCCAACACCTGGAGATTCGTGCTGATAGTCTACTTGATTATTGGTTTAATGTCTATCTTCCCCCAGCAGCCTCCATCAGGACAGAGATTCTGCCTGTGTTGGTCAGCAGTGTGTCCCCGGTGCCTGGCACAGTGCCTGGCACAGCACAGGTGCTCACAGTGAACATGACTGTGGATTGGTTGGGACCACCGTAGCACTCGGAGCTGACTGGAGGCCGCTGAGGCTCCTGGGCTTAATTAACAGCGACAAGACTCCAAGGCTGGGAACTGTGGGCCTCGGTAGGAAAACCAGGACATCTTTAAGAGCAGCCCGGTAAGCAAACAGCTCCGCTTGTGGAGTGTTGCTGGTGCCAGGCACCATTCTAAACACTCTGTGTGTGAACTTAGCTCCGGCCACAACCCCCGGGGCAGGTACTAGCACAACCCCAGGGCCAACCCATTTCACAGAGAGGGTAAGTAACCTGTCCCCAGCTAAGAAGTGGCAAAGCCAGCATTAGAACCCAGGAGTGTATGTGACTCTGCTGCACTTCACCGCTACCCTATGCTGCCCCTCATACTAACCAGAGCAGGTCAGAGGAGACTTTCCAAGGTCATCTGGACCATGTCATCCTTTAAAGATGGGGAAACTGAGGACAGGGATGGATGCCTCTTACCCAAGTCAGGGAGCTGCTCAGGGGCAGAGCAGGCACCTGCACTTGGATCTCTAATCACCCAGCTCTTTCATGGGATGTGCGGACAATGGGGCCTAGGTGGGCAGGGAAACAGAGAAAGCCAATGCCACCTATCCCCAGCACGGGGTGGGGGTGGCGCTCCTTGGCCAGCATCCGTGCCAGGCCCCGTGTCTGTTTACAGCACAGGCCCTCAGGGACTGGCTTCCCTTTCCAGCAAGAGCTGGCCGGTCAGGCACCCGCCGTGGCTCTGGTCCAGATTTGAGGATTTCCAAGTGTCTGTGGTTCTGAAGTTCTTACAGTCACTCAGCAGGAGAGCCCAGGCGGCAGTGCCAGCGCGCGCCCCTCACGTGCCCTTTGTGTGCCCCTAAGCTCAGACGGTGGCTGCCTCAGGACGGGATGAAAACGTGCATTGCTTTAAAGAAAACAATTATATAAGTAAATAAAAATAGGTACCATGTGGACCACTTACTGACTACTTACTATTCACACCTTACAATGGCCTTGCTAGGCTGCCGTGATCATTGTTGCCACGTAACAGGTGTGGAAACAGACAGAAAGCATCAAGGCCACACAGCTTAAGTAGCAGTCAGCACTTACCGTGGGCTGGGTACTATGCCCAATGCTTTCTGCTCGTGTTAAACCATTCTAACTCTAACTCTATAGATAGGCCCTACTATCATTCCCATTGTACAGAGAAGGAAACCGAGAGGTTAAGTTCTTTGCCCAAGGCAGCACAGAGTAAGTAGAAGACCCAGGCAGCCCGATTCCTAACCACCAGGCTATACTGCCCCCTGCACCACAGATACCGTGCAGTTTAGTGTTCGAATAACGGCACTTGGGAAGCCCTGGTCCACCGTGGTGGCTCTGGCAACTCCACCTCCTCATGGTCATCCTGAGATGTGTTCTGTCCCAGCGCATTCATGGCTGGCCCTTTTGGGGACCCCCTACGCCAATACCAATACAGCCCCTCAGAGCAGGACAGCCCAGCATATAGTCCCACCTGCCCCAGGGCTTCCTGGTGGGAAGTTCAGGGTGTTTCTCTGAATCTTAGGAGGTCAGAACTGGGGCTCCTTTATATGTACTCTGGAGCATTTTAATGTTTACTTGTTTTTGGTAACCATCAGCAGTCTTTACCCAAAGTCTCTCTGTGGAACCCACTTTGAAAACCATTGCTCTGGGCCAACCCCTCCCTTTACACATCAGAAAACTAAAGCTCAGAGAGGAGAAGTGATTTGGCCAAGGTCACACAGCAAATGAGTAACTGAGCTGGGACCAGACCCAGGCAGCCTGCTGGTCAGGTGGGCCAAGAGCAGACTGGCAAAGCCTCGGACGTGGCCAGAGGGAGGCAAGAGCGGGTGACAACCAAGGGGCGGGCTGGGGGCTGGTGCCCCACGGCCTGGGCCCAGACGGCAGCACCTTCGCTGCTGGGGGTGTGGCCTTAGATGCGTTATTCCTAGGGACCCATTTTCCTCGGCTGCAAAAGAAAATAAGCATTCACACCGCACAGGGCTGTGTGTAGGGAAGAGATGGCACTGTTACACAGGCGATCAACAATGTCAGCGCTATGACCGTCTCTCAGTGGCAGCCTGAGGCCTCTCTAGACAGAGTCCATATACAGGATCCGGCAGAAGTAACGCCCTTTTTAAAGTAGTTAAAATAGTGTTATGTTACAGAATTATGTGCTTAGGATTTTGTAATGAGAGATTTGGTATTGATTACCAGCTCATAAAAAGGGGCGTTTCTTCTGCCAGACCCTGTCTATTCATTGGTGACTTTAGGGTCTTTCTCCTCTCTCCCTTGTCCCCTCTCCCCAGCCCCCCACATCCCTGTGGGCCAGCCCACCAACCCTCCGGAGATCAGACCACAATCTCAATGGATCCTTTGGGAGACGTGATCCTAAGCATTTCCTGGGCCGAGAAGCTCAGCTGTGGTTTGGAGGAATCATCAGTGTTCTGTTAGGGACCTGCTGCCCTCCTTGCCTGGTGAAGATTTGGATGCCGTGCGGCCTCCGCCTGAGACTCTGACATCCCTGCCGTTAGCACCTGCTCTTTTTGCCAGGCCTCCCCTCCTCCGTCTCCTCGGACCCTGCAGGCCCTCACTGCCGTATGCTACTATCCCCCAGCCTTGGGCCCTGTACCTCCTCCCTTAAAAAGAACAGCAAAGTGAGCCCCCCCCCACCCCCCACAGATGCTTAGCCACTGCTGACGCCCCACACCCAGCAGCCATCTGTCTTTAGTGGATAGGGCCATACAAACTTGTCCTGGGGTATGCTGAGCCCTCACTGCCCAGAGCTCCCGGACAGCAGAGCTCAGCATCCTCACTGCTAGCCCACCGGGCACAGGTGGCAGCCCTTGCTGGCCCACCCAGCCCTACCCCACGACAGACACTCCATTTCTTCCACCCACAGCAGTGCTTACAGTGGCAGCCACCTTGAAGCATTTGCCATCTGAATGAGAGGCCCCAGATGCTGGTGGGGTGGCCCAGGGACAAATAGGGTGGGCCAGAGCACCCCCTTGCCGAACCCAGGACTGTCTTGGGCCAAGCTGGTGAGGCATGAGTTCTTTGGGAAGAAAGAAGAGGCACCTGGCATGCAATGGAGGCACTCACTTCACAGGGGCAGCCCCAGCTGGGCAGTGGCATGAATACAGGCTTTGAAGTCACAGAAATGCGGGGTCCATGTCCTTAAGCCTGGCATTTGCCCTGGGGGAGAATCTCAGAGCTCCGTGAAGATGAAAGGAGGAGTTGTGGCTGCTATCTAGTACCCGGCACACAGCCCGGCACCTGCTAGGCTGTCTGCAATCACAAACTCTGTTCTCGTGACTCACGGTAGCGATCCCTCTCACATCATACGCCTGAACGCATGGCGGTCTCAGGGCTGGTATGAGAAAGAGAAAAAAATGCAGAAACTTGGACTCATGAATATTTTACAGCAGCATTATTCACCATAGCCAAAAAGTGGGAACAACCTGAATGCTCACGAAGAAATAAATGGATAACCAACATCGGTGTATCCGCATGAGGGAATATTACTCAGCCGTGCAAAGGAATGGCGTTCTCACACACCTACCGCGAGGATGAACCTTGAAAACATAATGCCAAGTAGAAGAAGCCAGACACGACCAGTGACATACTGTGTGATTCCACTTACATGAAATGTCCACAATAGGAAAACCCACACAGACAGAAGGTAGATCAGTGGTTGCCGGAGGCTGTGGGTAAAAGAGACAGTGAGGAATAACTGCTAATGAGCAGGGGGGGTTCTTTCTGAGGTTCCGAAAACATTCTAGAGTTAAATAGGGATGCTGCACACCTTTGTGAGTACACTAAAATTAACTGAATTGGACACTTAAAAATTAAAAAGAAACAAAAACAATAAGAGGAGGTCAAATACGTCAGTAAATTATTGTTGTTTGTATTTAAAAGAAAAAGGTACATGGTTGTACCCATGAGGTACAAAGTTTCTATTGGTAGGCTCCCATTAGGAGGACATTCATCTAGTCATTCAACTAAAAATACAAACTGTTTATTAAAGATCTACTATGTGGGCCAAGACACTGTGCGGACTGAGAGGTCGCCAGTCAACTGGTGGTGTGCTCAACCAGCTCAGAGTCCCGTGGGGGAGACGCTTTCATGCAAGTGGCGTGGCTGTGGTGTAGGAGGTTAGAGCAGGAGGCGGGGAGGAAATTCTCCTACGGAGATCAGGGAAGGCTTCACGGGGGAGGCTGCATTCGAGCTAGCCCTCGAAAGTAGAATTTGGTCAAAACGAGGGATGGCCTTCTAGGTGGGACAAATAACATGAGCGGAGGCACTGAGGGGGGAAAGTAGAGGAATGTATGGAAAAAGGTAAGCCATTGGACTAGGCTACAGGGTGCTGGGTGGTGAAAGGAACCACGGGAAGTAAGCTGTGCAGGGCATGAAAACAACTGCAAACACGAACGGCTAACCTTCATGAGCGTTTACTGTGGACCAGGACTGTCCGATCACTGCACATGGGTGAACTCATGTAATCGTTGCACCAAGCTTGCAGAAAGACTATGCTACTGTTTCCATTTTATAGATGAGAAAGTTGAGGCCCAGAAGAGATAAGGACCTTGCCCTTGGTTATGCTAATGGAAAGTTGCAGAGCCAGCTGTCCAACCCAGAGCTGATGGGTCAGTACACAGTCTCCTGCGTTCTCCCAGAGTCAACAGCTGAGAACAGCTGCAATCCCTGGGCTGACATTTCGATTGTGCAGCTGTGTACCGAACAATTCTAGAGGACACCATTCACATACACTACTCTGTAACTCCCCACTGGAATTGCACGGTGTACAACCTGGCCAGCTAGGTGCCATGGCCCAGACAGAGGTGTCTCCTAGAGCTGGTGAAACAAACCATGTTGTCTACTCACTCCCAAGTCTGCTCACCCAAGCAGAGTGTTGTGGCAAAATATCAGGGCCCTCGATTCACATGGAGGGTTTGCATCCTGGATTTGCCACCTCATACTGATGTGAGGCCTGGAGGGTATTCCTGAACCTCCCCTGACCTTTTACTAACCTCACCTACAAAATAAACAACAATAATAGTGCCTCCCCGGTGTGGTGGCTGGGAGGTTGCCTGAGCTCAGACGCATGAACAGTGCCTCCAACACAGTCAGCAATTGGGGCACGGTGATGAATAAGGCTCGCAGTGGGAAGAGGGAGCCCTGATCTAGCACACCCCGGTCAGGGAAGAGGCTGTGCCAGCCATCAGGGCCGCCCGTGGCAGTGAGAAAACGCCTGCTTCGAATGAGCATCACAGCACCATTAATCAGTGCTCCCCAAACCAGTAGGAAAACTGGGTATGCATTGTTCCTAGAAGCCCCAGGAAGTCCCAGGAGAACCAAAGCCAGCAAAGTGTTCACGGAATTCTCCATCTTTCGGGGTGCTACAAAAGATGCTGGAGCTGCTGTCAAAGGCAATAGAGAACAGACCTGTCTCTATGATGCATTTTAAAGAGACAGAATGTGGTGACACAGAGAGCTCTGGAGAGGCCATGGGGAGGTGATGCAGCAAAGACCATGTCTTCAGGGCCCGGTTCCCCAAACTGCAATTTCAATGGCCCCCATCTCCCTGATCACGATACCAGTTCACTGTGGAAATAGGTCCTAGCAGATGAGACATGAATCCTCAGAATAAAACCTGGCTGCTATCAGTTTTTTTCTGCACAAATTCCAAGGACTTTCAGGCCTTGTATCAGGCCCCCACTGTCCATGTACTGCTGATTTGGGGTGCAGGCTGGGAAAGGAGAGTCTCTCACGGGCATCTGTAGAGTTCCGAGCAAACAGGCAGCCCTTTGAGAAGTGCCCCCCTCGCCTGGCGTTTCCTCTGCCCTCTGGGGTCTGTGAAAGCAGAGGGCTCTCTGACCACCCACTTTGTGCCCTCAGAGAGCTGTATTTTTTTTAAAAATAAACAAGAATGTTACTATATTGAGAGAATGACATTGAAGTGTCAACTGCTGGTGAACATTTGGCGGACGTGATCTCACTTTATTTTCCCCAGCGCCATAGGTGCTATCGTAGGTATCTGGAGGCCCATTTGAGGGATGAGAAAACCAGGCTCCCTGGAGAAGTGCAGGCAGAGGTAGCTGCTAGGGAGGTGGTAACCTCCCGGTCGAGTTTTCTTATGGATTCTGGAAGTAGACCAAGACTGGTTAAACAGCCCACTGCGTTTCTGGCCTGTGTCAAGCCAGACCCAAGAAGGCTTTTTTGCAAAGTCTAGATCTGTCCGTCAGGGGCTGTGGGCATGCGTACGCACACCTCTTTACCCCGGCCAGGCCTCGGTCTGCTCATCCATCAGACGGACGTTAATGAGACCCATCTCACAGGCAGTCAGGAGGATTCCCTTACATATGTGACCCGTAGACCATGCCTGGGACATTCCAGGTGCCACGTGAAATGGCATCCACACCAGCAGACATATGACTTGGGCCCAAGGCCCACGGGAGCCCTCTCAGTACCGCGGAGCCAATGGGGGAAAAGAAGGAGCAAGGACCCGTGTCTAAGGCCTATTATGGCTGGGGGCCACCCCTTCCCCACCTCCCAACAGCACGGCTTGGGTAAGGCGCAGACAGCGGGTATGAGACCTGATCCCGAAAACTGTTGGCTGGGTAGGTTTCCAATCCATGGGGCCAGCCACAGAGATGGCTGGAAGAGGAGAAATTAAGGGGCTAGCAGTAGGGGGCAAGGATGTCACTAGGCAGGAATTGTCTGCAAGGCTTAGTGTGGGGCAAAGTGGGATTGGGGGCAGGGGCTGGCAGGCCCCACCACTCCCGCCAGTGAGAAGCCGGGGGTGCGGGCAGCAGCTCAGGGTGCTGATAAGAACTTGACAGAAGTAAGAAAACAATGTGTGGGGTGGAAGCGGAGCTGCAGCTTGGTGGGGAGCAAATGGAAGGACTGAATGGCAGGAAAGAAGTCCCAGGAAGCCATGCAGAGGCCAGTGGGCGTGGCTGAGCCTCCGATGCCCAATCAAGGGAGAAGGAAAGGGAGGGGGTACCACATCCCAAGGGTCTTCCATGACCTCACCTTATCCTCAAAACCACCCTGAGGCTCTCTTTACAGCCGAGAAAGCAGGGGCTCAGAAAGGCCAAGACCCAGCCCTTGAGGGAGGAGAACCGGGCTCTGCAGCCACGTCTCCCTTTGTCCCCCGCGCTGCTCTCTCCGGTCGGGGACAGTGCGGTTAGCAGTTAAGTGCATGGGCTCCGTGTCAGGCTGCCCGCAGTTACAGCCCAACTCTGCCATTCCAAGATTTAGAGTCTCCGAGCCTCAGCTTTCCCATCGATACAACAGGACGGCACAGGTACAGTAGCTCCTCCTCGTGCTGTTGTGAGGATTAATCATGGGTGTCAAGCCACTGAGCACAGAGTAGGGATGCAGCTGGTGCTGGCTGTGTTATAATTACTTTTCTACTTCTACCTCAATCAGGATTTGCTTAAGACTCAAGACAGGTGTGGCCATTGGGCAAGGAGGCTGCCAAAGCCCCCTCTGAGGGTGGGGTGCAGGGCAGAAGGTGGGGGAGCAAGGCAGGAGGCGCCAGCAAGGAATCTCTAAGCGGTTGCCACCTGTCGTGTAAAGAGAAGTGGTGAGACTTAAAATGCTAAGCACATGCGAGTTACAAAGGAAAAAGGTTCCTTTTATTCCTTATTATTTTGTTTTATTTATTATGCCATTCCTTCATACAGTCACTCTCAGCATAAAGCAGTGATTCTCAGACTCCAGGATTTCATAGATCAGGAATTTCTCCCAAAATAGGGACCAATATTAGGGACCAACGTTGTGTTGTATCAAAGGACAGAGGCAACCACTGATGATCATGACCATTTTGGACTGTTTAAAGGACATTTAAACATCAGCTCAAGACCAAGCACCGGACTTTAAACTGTAAACATTTTGCATCTTGGGAAAACTCACCACTCTGCTCTTATTTCTGTGTCATTTTGCCACAGACTGTCGAGACCTTGGGCAGGGGGACCAGTGTGTAGGCCAGCCACTGGGGCGTTCCCAGTATTAAATGTCCCCCATCCCGCCACTTGGGAATGCTAGTGACTGGAGAGGTGTCTCTTTCCTATAATTACTGAGTGTTAATGTAATCACCGAAGACGAGAGCCAGCTGGAAAGGATGGAGTCTGATGTCCCGCAAAGGGAGACAGCTAAATAAGTCATACGGCCTGCAGACAGCCTGGCTGCTGCGTTATGTAATCACCCCCCCACCTTGGCTCCCTTTCTGTTGGTCTATTTCTCCATTTGGCATCTTTTGTGTGTGTGTGTGTGTGTGTGTGTGCGTGTGTGTGCGTGCGTGTGTGTGTGCGTGCGTGTGTGTGTGTGTGTGCACGCGCACGGGCTTTTTGTGTTCTGAGGCCGAGTCTCTACAATAGGCAGAGAAAATACTGGACATGAAAGAGAACCCATTTGGGAACCTGGAGCAGACAGCCACCTCGTTTGTCTCCAGGCTCAGACCCAAAGCCCAGGTTTCTATGGAAGCTGGATGCGGCCACGAGAGCAGCCCTGGCGCTGCATGGTCCTGCATGTGAATGTGGCGTGGTCTGCGGCCTGGCACACGCGGGCAGGAGGCAGGGGACGGCCCTTCCCAGATGGCGGGTGGCTCCTCGACAAACTCTGTTAATGCATTTTAATTTGATCAGGGCCTTTTGAAATAGGGAAGTCATCAATTCCGTGCCAACCCATTTCCCTCCGGGCACCGGATCTGCATGTAAGAGCTGGTGAAAGGAGATTAGCTTGAGCAGATCCCAGCAGTAAACTGGGTATAAGACACTCCATCGGGTCACCGCCTGTTCCTAAATAATGGCAACAACCATCACAGTGGCCACAGGGCCACTTCCCAGGTACCAGACATCCCATTTCAACGCTTCATCTCACTGAATTCTCACACACGCTAGTACATCCTCTCACCATTCCCATTTCACCGAAGAGGAGGCTCGGGCTCAGAACGGGTCAGTTCAGGAGAACAGCCACACACACGGAAACGGCCCGCTGTCTCGTTGAACCCGTTCAACAAACCAACAGGGACAGAGAGAGGTGATGACTCCTCCCGCATTTCCGAAATCCGCCTGCACGTAAGGGTTACCTGGAGTGCTTGTTCAAAATGCAGATTCCTGGGCCCCGTCCCAGATCGACTCAATCCAGGGGAGAGGCCTGGCAACCTGTCTGGTTCATGAGAGCCCTGGGCGAGCTCATCATGGGGTGTTTATTACATACATATTAGGTAAGCGAACCGAGTGAGAAGAGCACTGGGCACACAGTGTTGGCTGCCGCAATAGCAGTGGTATGACGGTTGCCATTTTCAGGGCATGTGATTCTACTCACTCTTCCAAAGACCTCGTGTTCAGAGCAGAGTGGACATGGGAGTCTTGAGTCTGCTGTTTCCTCTGGGGCTCGCAGCCGCCTGAATGGGCTCCCCTCCTGGCCTAGGGGAGGGGTTCAAATGCAGAGGCAGAGCCAGGTTCTAGAGCAGGGTGTCCAACCTTTGGGCTTCTCTGGGCCACACTGGAAGAAGAGTTGTCTTGGGCCACACATAAAGTACACTCACACTAATGATTGCTGGTGAGCTAAAGAACAAAAGTCACAAAAAAATCTCATCTTGTTTTAAGAATTTGTGTTGGGCCGCATTCACAGCCATCCTGGGCCTCAGGTTGGACGTGCCTATTCTAGAGAGAAGGTAGGTGGAGCTGTGCCCCTGTTGGGGAAGCTTCTAGGGTCTTGTATCCACACTGCTCCTTTCTTCATGGTCTTATTAACTACGATCCTGTCAACCTGTCTCTTAAGCATCGCTGAAAAGGAGTCCCTCACGGAGCACCTGCTCAATCAGGGGCAACCTTCGCACCCCTCCTCCCCAGCCAGCTGGGCTTCTGTTTAAAGATAACTCGTTTTCAAATGCATCCCCCTAAACATATAAGTCACCTACTTCATCTGGTGCTCAGCCACAGGAATAGCGATCTGCTCCAACAACGGAGGGACGCCTAGCTGTGGCACACCTGTTGCGAGAACGTATGTCTGCACACTACACTTTATAGACAATGTAAGGGACTCTCCCAGGGTGCCGCCGACTCTCACTTAATGTGCTCATGTAAGACTTTCTCCCTACCCCAGCCTCGCCCTTGCTCCTAGCTCATGGAAGGTGGGATGCCACGGCAGCTCATCTAGGACCATACAGAACTCGCCCCAGGCCTGGTCTCCAGAGTCCAGCACACGACATGTTCTACTGGTACTGACTCTTAGAAGGTTCTGGGAAGCAAACTGTGTTTTGGAAACTGCACAGAGCTCCATGGGAATCCCTGTTCTATGTCCTGTGCTGTGAGCTTAGACCCTCCATGTCAACAGTCCATTAACCCTCCTTAGCCCCTCCTCAGCCCCATCTCGTTGCTCTGCTGGCACTGGATTTTAAAGTGAGATTGAGCAGCAGGAGAATGGCACGCCCATGCCACATGCCCTGGAATGTAAGAGCCCAAAGCAGGGATGTCTGTGAATGCCCTAGCACAAGTGCAAAGGCTGTGCAAGGGGTGTGGCAACATGAAATGCTGCCTCCTGGAGTGGCCCAGGCAGCCCGCATGCTTGCTGTCCTGACAGCCTCCGCTCCTGGCCCCCGAGGACCCATCTTGGGAATGCACCTCCTCTTTCAGTTGCAAGATGCCTGTCCTGCCAATGAGCTCAGGGACTTTAAATTTTTCCCCAGGAACCATCTTATGCTGTTGTGCATCTGATTTATCTAATCTCTGAGGGGGACAGGCCCACGGCCATGGTTAAATTTCTCTGAAAAATGACTCCATCACAGTGAGGACAGGCGTGCATAAACACGGGGCTTCTGCAAACAAACTTGGGTTTTGTCTGCACAGGGCCAACCCTAGTAATGTGGCATCTGTCACTGCTCAATGAGTCAGCTTTCTTCTCCCAGTGGGCCCTCCGTCCCCAGCCCCGCCCCAAGGCCAGGTAGGCAGTTCACACCAGGTAGCCAGGCTGTGCAATGGAAAGGTCCACAATTCATATAAAAGCAAAGAAAGCAGCAGGATAGAGCAAAGGAATGAAGGACCTGCCAAATCTTCCGCTTTATATTCTCATCGCATCCTGGGCTTTTCTCTCAGAGCATTTGCCACAATTACAATTAAGTAATTATTTATATCTAGATGGAGAGGTAAAAACAGTGAGCCTAGAAAAAGACCCACATATACGAGGGCTGTCTGGAAAAAATCCAGCCATTGTCAGTACAACAAGAAAGGTTACATGGCTGCATACTTTCCAGACAGCCCTTATACATGTCAACTTAGTATAGTATAGAGGTGGCATTACAAAGCAGTGTGGAAAAGATGAATCATTCAAACCATGGCATTGGGACAAACGGTTTTCTTGGGTGGGAAGGGGGGAATTAAATTAGATCCCTACCTCACGCTACACACAAAAAATAAGTTCCAAATGTGAAACTATCCACATGTGAAACTAAAACGTAAACCTCAGAATTATAAAGAAGGAACACAGGCGAGTATCTCTATAATCTCAGTCTCAATCAAGACAAGAAAACTGTAATCATAAAAAAAAACCAAACGATGGATTTGACACAACAAAATTAAAAACTTCTGCATGACAAAACGCCCAGTGAACAGAGCTCAGTAATAAGCAATACACCAGGAGAAGGCATTTGCAACATGCATAACAGATAAAGAGTGAGTCCCCAAAATGTATCAAGAGCTCCCACCAAAAATAGAAAATAAAAAGCAAGCAAACCAGTAGAAAAGAAATGGGTGAAATATTTGAACAGGTGTTTTACTGACTAGGAGATCTAAATATTCAGAAAACTTGGAATAATGTTCAACTCACTCATGGTCAAAGATAGGTAGATGAAGACACAAGCCCGAGATGCCATTCCACACCCAATCAGACTGGCAAAAACTAAAAAGTCTAGTAACAGCAAGCACTGGTGAGAATGCAGAGAAACCAAACACCCGATGTTGCTAGTCAATTGGTACAAACACTTGGAAAACAAGTTGGTGCGGGCCAGCCAAGCTGCCGCCAAGCACGCCCTATGATTCAGCAGTTCTATCTCTAGGACATCTGCCATGGGAGCCCAAAGAGAGGCATACCAGCCTGAACACTGCAGCCCTCGGGGGAATCAAAGATTGGGAACTGACAAAAACAAACAAACAAAACAAAAAAACACGTAGCCATCAAAATGAATGCATGAACTCTAAGCTTCGACATGAGTATATCTGAAAAGACAATCCTGGGTGGAAAAGAGTGAGCTCCAGAATATTATCTGAGACTGATATTATAATATACATGTAAAGGTAACACGGAAAAGATCAGCTGTGATTTATGAACACACAGAGAGAGCAAAATATGGAAACAAATTGGAAGACTTGCCCCAAGTTCAAGATGATAGTTGTCTCCAGGGAGGGACTAAGGAAGGGGTGGGGTGACTAACAAGAGAGATTTTGGCTTTTGCTTAAGGGTTTCCTTCTTTTATTTGAGAAAATCATGCAAATATGAGAAATTATTAACCACTGTTAATTCTAGTGGGTGGTTTTATATTCTCAGCATTCTTAATTATTGAAAGGAACACTAATCCCAAAACAAATAAAATTAAAATTCATCATGTGAAAAACTCACCCATGTCACTATTTATTTTGGGTCCACTTCCCCTGAGGACAGAGTTTAGGACACTGTTCTTCGCTACAAATCCAGAGCGCGGTGTCTGGCCACAGTCTATTGGTGCTGAATGAACGGACCTTTGACATAGCATTGCCTCATTCATGTCTTAGAACATCCTCAGAAGTGCCCCCCCTCCATTGTACAGATGAGAAAATTGAGTTTTGGGAAGGCTAAAGGACTTACCTAAGCTCCCAAGGCTAGCAGATTTTAAAGTGGGTCTAAGTCTACAAACATGCGTGGGGAAAGTTCAGGGCATACGAGGGCTGTCCAGAAAGTATCCAGCTATGAAGCCATTCTCGTAGTATTGACAATGGCTGGATTTTTGCCCCTGGACAGCCCTCGTGTGTACAGGAGAAACAAGAGGCTGGGGAGAAACAAGGTAGGGCAGAGGGAGTGAGCTGCAGGCATTGTTCTAAGTTCTTCATATGCATTAACTTATTAAAACAGCACAGCAAACGTAAGAGGAAGCATTGTTATTAATACACAGAAGACAATGAGGAGAGGCAGATAGAGGTGGGGTTAGGTTGTAAAGGGTCTGAAATGCAAGGGCGGGGGCACATTTGGCCCAGGACCTCCCCGGTTTAGGCAGGGCTGTGCCAGGAGGAGAACCTGCTGGAGGCAGGAGCTAACAGGAAACAGGTGCTTGCCCCAGCCCGTCTGCACCTTCACAGCAACCTCTCACTGTGGGAGAGTGCCCAGGACTTGAGTCCTACCACCGCCAGCATCCTTACGGGCCCAGCATCCTGGTACACATCACGCTGTGCTCTGTCTCTGGTCACCATTCACTTGCTCCATAGATGGCTTCCATGTTGCCTTTTGTGAATTACTTACCTTCTCTGTGTCTTGGCTCCCTGCTGTACAAAAATGGGAACCTAGGGGACAGTGGGTGAAAGAGGGGAGGGACAGACCTAGAGTAAAGGAAGTGACCAGGACTGGCCCCCGCTGGGGGTAGATGGCACTCCCATAGCACCTGGGGAGTATGGCCAACTTGGGAGGCCATGGACATACACAGAAAGAACCACTGGCTGGGTGGGTGACAGCACCCACCTGACCAGGGGGTGCTTGCAATTGGGAAAATGCGTGGACAGCTGGCACAGACAGTTGGCTTCCAACAGTGCGCAGAGTAGGTGCTCAATAAATACATTTAACAGAAACTTGGAGCTACTGGCTGGGGGGCCAAGCAGTCTGGGTAAATGCCAAGAGGGTGGGTGTGCACTGAAGGAAGGGGTGTCAAGGCCACAAGCATATAGCCTAGGCCTCTAGACAGTGTTAGCAGGGGACTTAAATGCCAAACCAGGAAACTAAGGCAGAACCCCTGGCCTAAGAAACAGGGAAATCCAACAGCAGTGGAAGGGTGCCTGGGGCTCCAACAGGGGAGGACAGTGATAACACTTCCAAATGCCACCTGATGATGAGGGACAGAGTGAGCTACAAATACACCTACTACTGTGAGGTATGCGGAACCCAGAGCTCCACGGTGAGGCCCGAGGAGAGAGAGTCAAACATAAAGGCAAGAATGAGGACCCAAGAAAAAACCCAGGACCTCTGCACAGGCTGTGCTGGGAGCTACTAGGCCACCCTGAGAGCCCCTGGACTGTCTCTGTTTGGGAGAATAACCATGTTGTTTTTTAAGGCTAATGATCGTAACGATGGTGATGACAATGACAACAGCTGGCACTTGCTGACAACTTGCTCCGTGCCAGGCGTTGCCCTAAATGCTTTATATGCATTACTTAGACAGCACAGCATCCCCACGAGGAAGGTATTAGTTATCCTGAAGAGGAAGAAACCGAGGCACAAAGAGTTAAGTAGCACTGCCCGTGACAGAGCTGGGACGTGAACCCCACACTGGGGCTCTAGAACCCACACTCCTCACAGCTCACATTTGAGCGCTGCTGTCGTGTTCACTAAAGTACGTCGGCATTGGTTTCCTCGTTTGAGCCTCAAGTGGTCTCAACGCAGCCACGCTGCAGCCAGCACCTCCAGGGCGGCTGGGATCAGAACGGAGAGACCTGTGGTGCAGGAGGAAGTACTCAGCTCACGGAAACAGTGCTGAGGAAATGGCTCTGCAATTCTTAGGTTGACTCCAGGACTCGGGCATCTATTACTCTGTGACCTTGGGTAAGCTGATTATCCTCTCTAAGCCTTAGTTTCCCCAATACGAGCCCTGTCCAATACCCCTGGAAAAATTATGTGATATGATGTGTACAAAACTGCCTGGAGAAACCCCAGTTTAGGGGGGGGGTTGCTTGTGGGGCTTTAATAAGTATCAGTGTGGAAGTTACTTGCAAAAGGGCTTAATGGAGCAATGGTTAAGAACCCTGGCTTTGAAGTCAGGCTGGCCTGGGTGACACTCCAGGCTCTGCTAGCTGTGCAACCTTGAGAAATTGAATTCACCTCTCTGAACCTTTGTTTTATCATTCATTCAACGAACGTTTACTGTGAACTTACTATGACCCAGGCACCGTGACAGACACGAGTAAAGTGGGGAAGACTGTGGGGAAGATTAAATGACATCACTTTTGTGGAGGGCTTCCCACGGCACCCGGCCAGCCCGTGTCCTTGGGGTAGCTGCTATAAACCCTAGAGCTCTGTAATCACTTGGAGCTTTTTGTCCCATGCCCTGTTGTCACACAGCATGCGAGGTGAAGGGAAGCTCAGAGTGCTTATGGATTTCCGCTTCCCTGGCTCTCCCCGGCGCCCCCACACCTCAGTGCACCTCTGCCTCAGGTGAAACGAGCCCCGGAGACGGCCTTCCCTGCCCTGCTCACCCTTTCTGCTAGAAAGCTCAGAGCCTTCTTCCTGTGACCTCATTAGTAGACCGCAGGAGGTTTATTTTTAAGACGAGGGAGCCGATGATTGCCTTTTGCAGAGCAGGAGCTCCCATGGCTGCCTCATCGCCCCCAGGGCCCCCCAAGGAAGCATTTCCTGAGTCACCTGTGTGCCAATCACCAGCTTCCTGGGCGGCTGCCGCAGAAGTACCGGCGAGTCCTGCACACCTGCCTCGCCCACCTCCTCTCCAACGGCTCTCGCTCTGAAGACCACATCCCGAAGGGCCCAAACCGCCTCACCGTCTCCCATCCCCCACCCCCTCCGGCCTTACAGTCGCCTGTCCACCACGAGTCTGCAACAGAACTTCTACTTTCCTGAGCCAGAGAGACTCCTTCTGAGACCCTAAAGAAGGATTTCCTTTTCCCTATTAATATGACCTACGCGTTACACTTCCATTCATTCCAGTCAACACATATTAAGTGACTGCTGTGTACCCAACACTGGGCTTGGTTCATCAGTGGACGTGGTTCCTGTCCTCGTGGACACATAGTTTATCAGGGGAGACGGGCAGCAGCAGGGAATTAGCCGGGTCCTATTTAAGTGCTTACTGTGTTTGTGCTCGATCCTACCTACAAGCACCCAGTGTTCTGGCCAAACGGCATTCACCCTGCCCCGGCAAAGACCCCCCGCTCTAATCCGCCTCCCTTGGAAGAGGTCGTAGAGCCTGACGATTAGGATCCAGCCTGCCTGGGTTTCAATCCAGCTGTGTGAACATGGCCAGGTTGCTTAACTTCTCTGTGCCCCAGTTTCCCCATCCGTAAGTGGCCATAATGATGGCACCCAGCTTTGGGGGTTGTTTGAAGGTTCAATGAACGGATTCACACAAAGCTCTAAGTGTCCATTGTAGCACACGGCAGGCATTACATAAGTTCAACTGCTATCCCAGGACTCAGGCTTTTCTCCAAACCGCAATCACGTTTTAAGATCCAACATCATGTAAGTCCTGCTTCCTCCCAGGAGTACTCTGTGAGGTCGTTGGGCTGCGGCCTTGCTCTGGCCTCGAAAGTGCCATGTCAGCAGCACCGCGGTGGCTGGTCCCCAAAGTGGCCCCGAGTGGACTGCTCCTCTCAGTGTCAGGCCCTGGTCCAGGCTCCTCTCACACTGAATCTATGCATGACTCTGACCATGGCAGCTTTTGCTTTTGAACTTTGGGAGCTCTGAACCACCATGTGAGGAGGCGGCTACCGTGCTGGAAAGACCATGTGGAGAGACATAACGGAAAGGCCACATGAAGAGAAAGTAGCCTTCTACCAGGGAGGAGACACAGATAGCCACACGCACACCCCAGGTGTCCCACCGGACCTCAGACTTGCACCCACCTCCCACGAAGACACGTGTCGTGGACCTGACTCAGGCTGGGGTGGGTGGGGAGGGCAGGAGCGGGGAGGTGGGGCTGTTCTCACACGGCATTCCAGGCCAGCAAGGAGCAGGGTCCCCCAGCTAGAGTCTGGGCGTGGGGAGGGCTGCAGGGAGGGTGTAGGTAGGCCCCGTGAGCTGTTGCCATGGCAGAGCTGCTCTGAGTGGCACCTCCAGGGTATCCAGGCAAACACCAGGTCGGGAAATTTTCCAAGGAACATCGCAGCCCTGCCAGGCAGAGGACTGCTGAGTCAGCAGGCACCACACTTCTGGAGCAGACTTGTGAAACCCCACCTTTAGCAGGCTGGAAGGGAGATAGGCTCCCCAACTCTGACGCTGACAGTTAAGCCCATCTGTCATTCAGTTATGTTCAAATAACACATGTCATGTGCCGGGAGACGATGCTTAAGCACTGCTGCAAGACGCCAAAATCACTGTGAGGACCTCCGGTCACTCTCCCAACACCCTGCTTTACTGTCATCACTGCCGGAAAGGGCCCCATGTGTTAACTTGTCTACCGTCTGTCCACCCGGTAAACTCCCTGAGGACAGAGCCCTTCTTGCTTGGCTCCTCCCTGCTTTATTCCAGCATCTAGTACTTACTCAGTAAATAGCTACAGAATGAGTGAACAATCAAATGAATGAATGAATAAATGAATGAATGATTGCCTACAAGGAAGGAAGGATGGGTAGGATGGGTAGATGGATCCATCGCTCGGAGCAATGCCTATAGCAGTGCTTTCTGGTTCCCCCCTCGCCATCCCTCTAGGAGCACTCGGAATGAAAGACCCTAAGCAGATAGAAGGTAATGGCTATTATCTGAACTGTCTGAAATTTGCTTATCATTAATTCAGATCAACTAGGGACATGCCATTTCCATAAACCAGCCAACCACACGCTAGGCCCGCCCAGCAAAGCATCGAGATGACAATAATAATCATGGGAATTTATGCAGTGCCTTTGTTCTGGGCAGCTCCGGTCGACAATCGTTCTCTCATTAATCCTACAGCCACCTCTGAAAGACAGGCAGAGCACGGGCGCCTCTCGCCTTGAACAGGCAGGAAAATAATACCATGCTGATAGCAACAGTGAATACTTATTGACCACTCGTTCTGTGCTGGGCCCCACTGCAAGTGTTTTACAAATACTAACTCGCTCATAACTCTGTTGAGGTAGTTACTATCGTTTATCTCATTTTATAGAAGAGGAAACTAGAATCCAAACAGGTGAAGGAACGTGCCCAAGGCCAGTAGACACAGGATGCCACCCCAGGTGGCCTGCTTCCTCCCCACACATGCTACTCCCAGGAGTCAATACATCACGACGGGCCAAGGCAAAAGTTAGGTCTGGGGTGGAAGACACCTCAGCGATGGCGACAGTCCAAGCAAGCTACATGTGCAGGGCGAATGGGGGCGGCCTACAGTGCCAATGGGGGAGGCCTGCGGCTCTGATGTTAGGAATGGTCTGTACCCTAAGTGTGACATTCACCTGCTAGTTGATCTCACCCCCAAACCGAGAGCCACCAAGGATGTATCGCAGTCATTTGGACCTTCTCCTGAATGACTGTCAGAGCGAGACATGGGGTGGAAGGATAACACTGGTAGCAGTGGCAGGAGAACGTGCCGTGGAGGTGGGTGAAGGGACTTAGGTCAGGGACACAGACAAGCCCATCTTTTTTTCCATCTCAGCTTTTCCTCCCTGTCTGCAATGAGTCCAGGCAGTAGCCACAGGACCTTTGTAGAAGGAGCCAAATCCCATCACCACCCTGAACCCCTTACCTTGGCAGACCGGGTCCTGGTCTCAAACACTCTGATTCTTCTGGATCCTTGCACACACGCAACTCCCTGCAGATAGATCACCTCCTCCAGGAGTCCCTTCCTGAATACCCCACCTGAGGGAGCCCCAGGTGCCTCTCCACATCCCTACTCTGATTCTCTCATCGTTGGCTGATTTGTTCTTGTTTGTTTATTCATTTATTATTTTTCTCCCCTAATTAGAGTGCAAGCTCCATACCAGGATGGATTATGGATGATTTGGTCATGATGTATCCCCAGCCTGGAGCACAGTATGATGCACAATTAATATTTGTTGAATGAACTGTAATAAGGAACACTTACGAGCAGTTAATGCCAGAAACGATTTTGGTGATTTATATAAATTAGCTCCTCAGAGCACCCTGCCGAGGCCGGTCCTATTATCACCCCCATCTTACAGATGAGGGAGCCGAGGCAGAAGGGATTAAACAACCTAACCTGCCTGAATGACAGTGCCAGGTTGCAATCAGGCAGGCAGCGGGGCTGCTGGGTCCTCGCTCCAAACCTCAAAGAGGTCCAGTGGTTCTCCCTGACCTCAGGACACAGTCTCACATCCTTAAAATAATGAGGAAGACTTCGGTGAACAGATCCAATCTCCTTTCCAGCCTCATCTCTCACCATTCCCTGATGCACACACTAAGGTACAGCCCCACAGAACCTTCTGGAAGACTCTTCCCTCTCGACTCTACCAGTTGCCCTTGCTGTTCTTTATCTGGAGCTCCCCTCCTTCTCGACCAATTCCTTTCTTACCCTTTAGGTTCCAGCTCAGGAAGCTCCTCCTAAAGCTTGGAGGAAGCTCCTCCAAAGGTGCCCCCTTTGTCGCCCTACACTTCCCCTGTACGGAGCCCATGTTGGTGGGGATACGCATTCAGCCATCTGCAGTGGCTCCATATCCAATCATGTGTTTCAGCCAATAACTTACTGCATGTCCACGACATGCCCAGCCTTACAGATGCTGGGGGACAGCAGGGGGCAAAACAATTTCTCCAACCATGGATAGCTTTCTGGTGAGGGAGACAGACAAGAAATGAACAAAAAATACAATAAAACGTCAGGGAGAAGGATGGAGACAAAGGCAAAGGACAGGGAAAGAGTAACACGGTGGAAATGCATTGCACAGAGTGGTCAGGGATGGCTGCGCGTCCACTAAACCAATGGTCTCCAAATGTTTTTGATCACTCACCCCTATAATTCTTGAGGACACCTCCCAGTATATGAATATATATTTAATTATAGACTATATCTAATCACTGCTGTGCTACTGTGGGATATAGTTCATTATAAAATACACACAAAATATAGAAATACCAAACGTATGAGAAAAAAACTTATGAGGAAGAAATGTTCTAGAATGTTCTTTTTACCTTGGTGCATCATCTTGTATAGTCATGTGTGCACCTTGATGTAGAGACTGTCGTGCCAGAATGTTAGCTCGCATTAAAAAGGAAAAATACAAAGAAACAAGGCTACTCCCTGGTCCTAGCTAATTATACACAGCAGGAACCCCCAAATAATTTGTCAAATGATTCAGGGGATGGGGTTCAGTAGATGTTAGGTAAGTCAGCCTCAGACAGGTCATTTCCTAATTCTTGGTCTCAGTTTCCCATCTGTAAATACAGGGTGTGGTCTAAATCCCCAGGGGTCTCCTGGAGTCTACACAGGCACAAGGATCCAAGGTCAGGTTCACTCAGCCGGACCCACACCACTGTTCCCTGACCTAGAAGGGGGCCCACTTGGTTGTGCTGCAATGTACATGCAAGTTCTGGTGCTTTCATTTGCTGGCTGTTTATTGATTTTTTTTTTTTTTTTTTTTTTTTTTTTTTACTGGTTTACAAGGAAGGGAAAAAAATGTAAACAAGAAACCCAGGCGCTCTATCTCTAACCCCAGCAAATTATGCAGACATTCAAGAGAGTAATGAAAACCATAAAGCATGCACTGAAATAAGAGCTCCCAATCTTCCGTAATCTTTGGTGATAAAACGCTAAACAGCAGGCCGGTGACACCCATTCATAAATCCCAGGTCGCTCTGCCAGCGCTCCGCTCCGAGCATGCTCACCAGCGCCGAGAACCCAGTCCATTGTTCAGCACCAGAGTTCAGGCAGGTGCTTTACGGGTCACAGGTGCATGTCGACCTCCTGCCATGCCAGGGCTGCAAGGGGCCCAGGATTCCGTGGCTGCCAGGCCCGTTGGTGGTGGGAGCTTGCCCGCCCTGTGGACTGCAGCCAGACACGGCACTGTGACGGGTTCGGATGGGTGCAAGTAAGCTCCGCTGTTCAGTTAAGAAACCTGGAGCTCGACGAAATCGACTCATCCAAGAGCTACACGGCCACAAGTGGGGCCCAGACTCAAAGCCAAGGCTCCCGGCAGCCCGATCCACTGATCTTTGTTCTTCTGGAAGGCTCTGTAGGCGGGGTAGGTCTTTGTCATCTGTCTCCCACTGTCCCAGCACAAGGCTTTGCTGGCAGTAAGCAGTGACTAATATTGAGGAAGGAAGACAGTGGGTGAGACAGGAAGGAACGGAGGGAGACAAGAGGGAGGAATTCAATTTATGGTTTCCCTACGAATACTGAGAATAACGCTAAAAACAATGACCACTTACAGAGCCCTGACTGCGTCCGCTGGTGTAGCCAGTGTTTCCTGATGCACCGTCTCATCCGCCCCTCCAACAACCTAAGAACAGGGCACTGGTATCCCCGTTGCATAGAGGGGGAAACAGAGGTTCAGAGAGGTTCGGTAACTTGCCCAAGGTCACTCAGCAGGTAGCTAGTAAATCCAGAATGTCAGCTTTGACAGCTCTGGGTGCTTAACCACCACCCCACACTGCCTGCCACAGGGAAGAGAAATCAGACTTCTTGAATTCTTTCCAGCACCTTCTGCTATGCTGTGCTGTAGGAGCAGGGGTGGTTCTCACATCAGGTGGAGACAGTATCCCAGTGACTCCTGTGTTCCAGGCTTCTAAGGAACCTGACGCCTGTCCACAGGACCAGGCGTGCAGCCAAAGCCCCGTCAGGGGACATTTCCACAAGTGATGGGCGATCCATTCCCATTCTCAAAGGCAGAAGGAGCCAGCGCAGTTGTAGATTTGAGCATGAACAGTCAGGACTAGAGTGAGAACGTGCAAAGAGAGGGAAGACGGGCCAAGAGGTGGAGGGGGGACCAGGAAGCGAGAGGGGAGTGAGGGCCGAGTAAGGATGGGCGCCCGGCGTCAAGGTCGGAGCCCAAGACGTGGAAGGGTGGGGTCTGCAGGCGACGAGGCACCGAGAGAACGGGCTGCGCGGTCCGACGGCCTGGCTCCACCGCGTGCTTCTATGAGAACCTGGACAAACGACGTGCCCTCCCACAGCCTCCCGTCCTCGGCCGTAAGGGGAGACCAGGGGTAGTGCCTACCTTACGGAGCTGATGGAAGCAGGAAAGAACGTAGCGTACACACATTGCTTTAAGCACGGTGCCGGCATGTGGGAGCGCTTGCTAAGTCCCAGTGATTGGTGGTGTGGTCCGGACACGTAAACTGACGTGGAAAGTCGGGGGGCAGAGGCACGGGCACGTAAGATGGAAGGAGGATGCGGTCACATCACCCCCACTCGTTAAGTTACGCGAGGTTAACAGACCGTGTCTGAATACAGCCAAACCAGAGAAAGTCATTACGCGACATGCCCAAGGCTGAGTCACAGTGTTTTCCGGACAGGGACCACAGCTGAATCATCCAATGTCCCAGCCCGTGGCATCGGCGTGCACAGAGGGGGCACTCCACTCACGTCACAGAAACGTTCAAGTGGCAGAGTCTCCTGAAGTCTGTGATGGGATTACGGCCCCTGCTGCCTCACTTCGGAGGCCCCCCTCTTCCTTTCCTCCCTGCTGTCTCACTTCTCCTCTCCCCACACTTCCTGAGCATCTGCTGTGTGGCAGGTCCTTCTGGACTCTAGGAGGGTATTAGGAGCCCCCGGGAAGGGGCTGTAATTAAAGCAACCAGAACTACGTATTGGCCACACCCCACTGTCCACCCCAAACAAGGTCTTCCCCTTGCCCGTGTGGGCTGCGAGGGCTATCTTAAAAGGGCAATGCCATTCCTGCCTCTCTCACCCCCAAACCGCCCCGGCCTGTAAGCAGGTCCTTAAGGACACCATGCTGTGGCTTACAGCGGCTCAGCAAAGCGCTGTTCATCTCACCGGTGGGACATCGGACATCGCAAAGAGAAACCACACTGAGTCTGACACTTGAGGGGCCCTCCCCTCCATATGGTCATCACGAACAGTTCCAAGCCTTCAACCAGCATGTACTGCCCCCCCAAACCCAAGACACTCCCAAGGGGATGCGGGGGGCAGTCCCTGTGGCAGGTTGCCCTGGGAAAGAGCAGGGCAGATGAGGTGTATATACAGGACTTGGAGGAGTGCTCGTGGGCGCGACCCCCCCAGTAAGGAAGGCGAGAAGCCGGCGGGGCGAGGGGAGAAGTTGGGCTCAGCGGAGGCTCAGCCCAGCCTGTGGGGTCCTCAGCAGCTGGGTGACTCTTCACAGCCATCCTGAGTTGGTGAGGGGGCTCAGCTTTCACAGCCTCCCAGCAGTTGGTCACCTAGTGGGGGCTGCCCGGGAAGGGGGTGTGACTTTGGTCCAGACACTCCCTTTTACAAGGGCAGTTTCCAAAAAGGGCCTGAGCCTGGGCTGCCCCAGCAGCAGTCCCCACAGCACGGGGCGGCCTGAAGCCCTGAGCGCCCTCCCCAGCACGTCTCTGTAGGAGGCAGGCCAGCGCACAGCCGCGGAGGGCAGGAGAAGTCAGGGCAGTCACCGAGACGTGGGGCTCTGGAGTCAGGCTGGGATCTCCTGGAGAACCCGCCTCTCATACCTCTGAGCCCCTCACTTGTACAATGGGAGCTAAGAGGATCTCACCCATTCCGCGGTTGTAGGCGTGACTAAAACACCGCATGTGCCTGGGATGCAGTAATCACTCAATAAAAGGCAGCTAGGATCATGATTACAGACCACAGCAGTAGGGTTCCTGTTTCTTAGGACCCCAGGGTCTGCGGCATGAATGCAATGTCATCGGATATTTCTTCAGGGTCTTACAAATAGATGCCCGGAACAGCCCCTGGCCCCAGGGACACAGTGGTGAGCCAAACACAGAAAGCCGGCCCTCATGGACTTGAGTGGAACAGAAGAACCAGTATGTGTGACACAGGCCCTGTGAAAGCCACAGAAGAGGGCAGGAGGGGCTCCCTGGAGGGCAGCTGTCGGGGAAGGAGGGGGCGCTTCTGGACAGAATGACCCAGGAAGCATCTCTGAGGAGGCGAGCAGACTCCAGACAGAAGTGAACACGAGCGGCATGAGCATGTCTGATGGATGCCATCTTGGTGAGGGAACCTCAAGTTCAAAGGCTGAGGTTGAGAACTGCTTGTTACCTTTGGGGTCCCAGGGCTTGGAAGCCATGAACAAGGGGGAGGGCACTGGGGCTGAAGAGGAGCCTCAGGCTGGGTGAGAATTCTGGATTCTCCCCAGAAGGTGACAGGAGGAGGCCCCCAGCAGTTTTAAGCAGGAGAGGGACACTGCTAGGGTGCATGGGGTTCCAAGATGCAGAAGAGAAGTCCGTGAGTATAAATCGTCCGACCGAGTACAGGTCAGTGGAGGAAGAAGGGACACAGCCCCAGAGCATCTGGCCCGGCTTCTTGCCTTCTGCCCATTAAGGGATGAATGTTGCCACGTGGTGTGGGGGTCAGGGATCTGAGCCCAGAGACGTCAAGACACCTGCTGAGGGTGTCACAGCCCCTGAGAGGCAGAGGACGAATGGGGACCTTGGTCTTCCTGCCTGGAAGTGCTCTGCCAGCCCACGCTGAAGAGAGGGTGTCAGTTTTGTCACTGTAAAACCCTCAGCCTAACGGAGGTTGTATAAAAAAAAAGGCAGTTTAGGGAGGTTCCTCTGTCACTGCAGCTGAGGTGTCAGCTGTTCAACAGTTTCTACAGAGAAACCTCTGACCAGCCTTTCTCTGTTCCACACACCACAGGAGGCCAAGAAAGATTTAACCTGTCCCCAGAGCCGGCCACTTCGTCTGTCCCGAATGAGAAGAGTCAGAGCCGTAAGGAAGAGGCCGCTAGCTTGAGTCCGTGGCCAGGACCCAGACAGCAAATGCTCTCGTGCGGCTTACTTTACGCACATTGAGGACTGCTCGCAGGCAGGGCGGCCAAGACTCCCTGTCCCAGCAGACTGTGGGGGACAGAGAACGAGCTCCTGGAAAAGGCGGGGAAGAACGTGAGCACTGAGAGAAGTGCCTCCCCGGGCCCCTCCCTGAGGTGCAAAGAATCCAAGCCAGATCTTGGGCTTGTCGTGGGAGGGTCCCAGCCTGGGAAGGTGAGGATGTGGGGGTGGGAGAGAAGCGAGTGAAGCCTAGAACCCCCCGCCCCCACAGGACAGGGGAGAAATCCGAGTGTGAGCGGCAAAGGAAGGAAATGTAGGTTAGGCATCTAGGGCAGGAAGTCAGGCAGGGGCTGAAGGAGATGACAAAGGACCAAGCGGGCCTCCGAGGCTCCCCGTGTGGAAAAGGGGCGCGGGGAGAGCCAAAGCAATGGCTCTGATGAAGCGGGATGAGGTGTGCGGGTGGGGCGCAGGCTAAGCAGAGGCAGAGCTGCCAGCAGCCCCCTCCCCTGCCCACGCCCGCAGCAGACCCAGGGAGCCGAGCACCCCTGCCTTCCTGAGGACCCGCGGCCGGCCCTCAGACTCACCTGGGAAGGTGGCCCAGGAGACACGCTGACACGCGTCATTGCACCCAGAGTCCCCTCTGCGAGGACGAAGGTGTCCTTCCTGGGCTTCCGGGGTTCTCCGCGCCGACGCCAGTACCCGCCCTGTCTGACTCGTTTGCCCGGCTGGGCGCTGGCCTCTCGCACAGGAAGCGGCGCCGGGCAGGGCTGTGCAGCAGCACGCAGAGCTGCGGGGGAATCCAATCCCTCTCTCCCACGATGATAAGGAGAGAACGCCCCGGGGTGTGCGGCCTGTCCCTCCCTGGCCCTGTGACCTTGGGCAAATTCCTCAACCAGTCCTAATTTCAGCTCTTTTTGTGTAAAATGGAAGGGCTTGGGTGGGGCGGGCGAGGTCATCAGGCTGGAAGGACAAAGCGGGTCAGACACTTGCATACTCTCACAGCCACCATCTACTAAGCACCTACCTCTGCATGCCCAGAAGTGTTTCAGGTGCGTTGTGGGTGTCGGTCCTACACCTTACAATGGGTCCACAAGGTGGGCGTGGCTCTGTCTGTCCACAGACGTGACAGGAAGCGGGAGAGACCCTTGCACAGTGCTTAGCGCACGGTGAAGGGTGAATAAACGCCGAATTAACTCATTCTCTCAACACACATTTGTTTTTACTACGTGTTAAATGTTTCTAGGCCAGTGGTTCTCACTCAGGCAATTCTGCCCCTTCCCCAGGGGACATTTAGCAATATCTGGAGACATTCTTAATCGTCATGACTTGGAGGGGGCTGGTGCTGCTGGCCTCTAGTGGGTAGAGGCCAGGATGCTGCTCAATATCTTACAATGCACAGGACAGCTCCTCACAACAAAGAATTATCTGGTCTAGCTGTCAACAGTGCTGAGGTTGCAAGCCCCTGCTGTGGCCCTGGGGATCCAGCAGTGCACCAGACAGTGTCCCCGGAGCTCATATCCCAGGATAGGGGACAGATCATGAACAAATAACAAATAGATGTGCAGAGATCTGTTAGTACTAAGTGCTAAGGTGAAAAATAAAGTAGGACAGGAGGAAAGAGTGTAATGGGGTCACCGGGGACATAATGGGACATTTGAAAAGAGACCAGAAGGAAGTGCGGGGTGACTCTGTGGCTGTCTGAAGTGATACACAAAGACCCTGGGCAGGGCACAGGGACATCCTCAGGTACAGCAGAAGGTCTGTGCAGCTGGTGCCTAGTGAGGCAGAGCAGGTGGTCAGAGATGAGGTCAGAAAGTTAGCAGGACAATTTAGTTAACTGTGGGGACATTTTATGGCTCCCAGAGATGGTACACTCCTCGAGGACACCAGCCATGCCCCTGTACGCAATCTCTCGGTGCCCACACTTGCTAGAGCGAAGCTGAAGAAGACACCAAGTTGAACTGTATCTTGGCTCAGGGCAGGCAGTTTCCTGTATTATGAAATTTACACAAAACAAACTGTCCCTGTTTTGTTCTGGTTTAAGGCGGGAAATGGGTTTAAATAAGGTGTCAACTTTTACTTTGTAATGGCTGGTTGGCTTTCATTTATCTCAGGAGAGAGAGTACATGATGATAAGCATCACTGAGGAGGAAGCTGAAAGACCCAGAGCTGACTGTAAACAGAATTTCACCACTGTCCTTTCAGTTTAATGAGAAGACAGATTCGTCGTTGATCCAACAAGTACCGGGTTTTGCCGGGTATAACACGCTCCCACGTATGATGCACACCCAAGTTTTCGGCCCAATCTTTCAGGGGAAAAAATCTTTCCTTTTAATTGTTTAGTTCAAATTTTTATTTGTTTATATTTAGGTTACTTGGTTTTTGAATCCAGGTCTTCCCCTCCTGCTCCACCTCCGGAGGTCTTCTCGCACTGCCTTCTTCTGTCTTGGCATCTGAAGAAGCTTTTCTTCCTGTTGCCTCCACAATCTGATGGCACTCTCTGCTGGAGAAGGTCCCAAGTGTCTCTGCGCAGCTCTGCTGCCATGCTCTCTAGCACACTTAATAACTGTAAGCTTAAAGCTTGCAGTGTACGAAAACTGTTTTGACACTTTCCAAGGGATTTTCTAATAATTTTTGTAAAAATAGGAGCTAGCTTGCTAGCTCCCGCCTAAAGTGTGTGAAGAGAAAAGTTGCGCTGTTCACCTCATGCTAATAAAATCAGCGTCACCTATCTTAACAAGTCAGAGTCACTTACTCTGTGGACAACAAGACGTCAATCTTTGTTTCACTGTGTTGAATCGTTAGCTGAAATTGCTTTCATTGCAAGTTTGTCATAAGTTCAACAAAACCGATGATCATATTCCAGGGTATTATTTTGCATACAGATATCAGTATTGATTTCTAGAGTTACACTTTTAACTCATAAGCATAAATAAAAGAATTAAAACAAGAAGAGAACACTATAATATATCATTGGAAAGAAAGATGTGACAACAAAAATGGTCAATTTTCACTTTTACACCAAAATTTTAAAGCAAAAATACCAATAAATAATATTTCAATAAGAAAAAAAAGAATTAAAAACATTTATATAGGCATGGAATTAGTACTACCCATGTATAAGGCATATCCATATTTTTACCTCACAAATTTGGACCAAAAAAGTGCACATTATACACAAAAATTACGGTAGTTACTTAAGGCAACCATAGGGTAAAGTTAGGATAATGCAAAGACAAATCAAGCATAGATTCTTTCTTAAGCAACTTACGGGGCAGTAGAACAGTTAAGACACATATCTAATTAATAACATCAGGTACAAAGTACCAACTGAAGAGAATTAGCAACGAACTGTGAAGAAGAGATGGATACTTATAAGGCAGTATAGCAAGTAGCTTTCATCTCATGTGCCAATAATGCTTCTGGGCAAGACAATGGGGTAGATAAATGCTGTGCTCACCTCCTGTCATGACCACATCAAAATTACAACAGAACTACAAAACCACCATCATTGAGAATTGCCTGAAGAGTACCGAACAGAAGTCCCATAACTAAGGACATACAGAAGAAGCCACCTTGAGACTGGTGGGGGGAGGGGGCGGAAACGCAGAAGGCACTGCCCCACACCCACGTGTGGCAGTGAAAAATCGGGAGGGTTATCTTGGCTGCAGTGGTCCCCCCTGAGGAACGGGGTGCCAGCCCCACAGCAGGATCCCCAGCCCAGATTTCAGTGCCAGGAAGACGAGTCCCCATAACTTCTGGCTGTGAAAAGCAGCAGAGATTGTGGCTGAGTGAGAGGGAGTCCCAGGCACTCCTCCTAAAGGGCCCATGTATAGACTTACTCGCTGACAGAAATCACTCGCTCTGAGCTCCAGCGCTGGGGCAGCAGCTCAAAAGGCATCAGGGGCATATGGGGAGGAACTGAACTGTCTGGCTTCAGGGCGAGGGCTAGAGGGGCAGCTTTGTCCCCGACAGGGGTGCCGGCAGAAACCACCGTTCCTTTCTTGAGTCCTCCCACCACCCAACCTGCACAAACAGGTGGGTGAAGAGGGAGAAGGAATTAAGAGGCACAAATTGGTTGTTACAAAATAGTCACGGGGATGTCAAGTCCAGCATAGAGAATATGGTCAACAATATCGTAATAACTATGTAGGGGGTCAGATGGGTATAGATTTCCTGGGGTATCACTTCCTAAGTTGTATAAATGTCTAATCACTATGTTGTACAACTGAAACTAATAAATATTCTATGTCAACTGTAACTGAACAATAAAAACTTATTTTAAAAAATAGTGGCTGCCTGGAACGGTGTGAGAAGGATTCACAAGTCCCACGTGAGCTCCGCGAGAAAAAGTGCTACCCACGTGTCCGCCGTGAACCAGGACGCCTGTGGCCGCTGCACCGAGGGCCCCCGCCATCCACGCTGGAGCGGAGGCCGAGTAAGTGAAAATGCAGTTTTAGGAGTGAATTATGTCCTTCCTTTTCACATTTAACAGAGATATACGAAACATGTTACACTGTGACAGTGGAAATGGAGGCGTAGTAAGACGTCCGTTTTCATGACGATGAGTGTACATTTATTTACTTCCCCAACTCCAGGAGTATTTACGAGATTGAGCAAATGATTCTCTGCTGCTAAATGAGTAACTTGTATACAAAAGACTGAGCGAGGCCTGGAAGCTTCCCCCGGGGTGGCTGGCTCTGAAACGGGGTGGAGCTGTGGGCTGAGGGCCCCGCCCACCCCCACGCTTTCCCTCCTCAGCGCTCCCTGCTCCCCGCTCCCCGGAAGGCCAGGCCGTCCTGGGGAGCCTGGCAGGAGATCAGCAAAATCTGGAGGGGATTTGCCAGTCAAATCCGTCCTTCCCAGGGGCGGAACGGACAGTGCAAAATGTCCTTCTGTCACTGCCCAGTCCTTCATGAGACTTCAGCAACGGGTTTGGGGCAGACTTCCTGCGCCTCCTCTCTCTGGGACCCCATCCACAACCCGTTTTTAGGCTGTTTAAGAACCCTGTCGGCATGGCAGAAGCCACCCAGAGACGGGGTTTACTCCCATTCTGACACAGCAAAGCTCCAGAATGATCCTCTCACTTGCCAGTCAGGCTGGGATAGAGCCAAAGGTAATGTACAGGTCTCAGGACCCAGAGAGAGAGAGGAAATTGCTTTTTTAATATCACCAAGTGGGGTAAGGGGGTAGAGAGTGTTCTGGAGGGCCAAGGAGGTGGGCCAGGTGGGTGCCCTGTGTCCTGGGAGAAGGCGGTCGCCCTGTTGGCCGGGGTGCTGCGTCAAGGGGACTGCTGTGTCTTCCTGCCCAGACTGACAGCCTGCCATGGCTCAGAAAAGAAGGTGACAGAACAGGACTGAAACCAAGGCATCAAAAGCTTAAATAACAAAAGTAAAAAAAAAAAAAAAATCGCTCTTTTTTGAAAGGCAGCCAAAAAAGTGCCTTCCCAGAGCCAGCTTTGTGTCCACCAGCACAGGCGGAGCGGCCCCACCGGGATGTCCAGCCCAGGGCCTGGTGGTGAGGACTTCGGCTCAGAGAACTTGCTTTATTTTGTTTTTATTTTTATTTTCATTTCAGCAAAAAGGTCTAAGGTGGGATGGGGCGGGGGGGTGGGGGTGGGGGCAAATGCAGAAACACTAGAGGATCCTGAAGTCCACATGCAGAAATGGCCAAGGCAAGACGAGCACTCTGACGAGCTGGCTCTTTCACCATTCGTAGCCAAGCACGTACCTTGTGCCAGGGCCTGGTCTCCGAGCCTCATGGACTATGTAGGTGCTCCATGGAGACCACAGTGGTACCCGCAAAGGTGCTGGTGGACAGGCCAATGGAAACTTTCATGAGCCCAGGTGAGACACCACGGTATACCCAGAAATAATTAAGTGGATGTTGTGTATTAGCAGGTGGTGGCAAAAGTCAATGATATTTGGGGTATTAAGGGGTAACATGTTCCCCATTTATTTATTATTTTTTTTGGTTGATTCCCTAGCGAGGAATCGAACCCAGGCTGCAGCGGTGAGAGCGCCGAAGCCTAGCCACGACACCACCAGGGAACCCCCCCAGTTCCCCATTTATATCCACACTTCAATGAGGTCAGGGGAAATGAGAGTCTTAAGTCACTGTCTGACCCACAGCCTGTGGGCCACTTGCAGCCCAGGATGACTTTGAATGCGGCCCAACACAAATTCATAAACTTTCTTCAAATATTATGAGATGTTTTTTGGAGACCTTTTTATTTAGCTCATCAGCTATCATTAGTGTTCATGTATTTTATGTGCGGCCCAAGACAGTTCTTCTTCCAATGTGGCCCAGAGAAGCCAAAAGGTTGGACACTGCTGACTTAGAGCATCATTTAAGTCATTTGTCTGATGATGATGATGATCAAAAAGGAAAATAACATTTGTTAAGTACTGTACATTTCCACATATTACAGTATTTAATTCTTACAATCTTAGGAGGTACATATGACCATCACTGTTTTATAGAGGAAGAAAAAGAGGCTTAGAAGGGCTGAAGAAGTTGCTCAAGGTCACATGGCTGGGAAGCGGTGGGTCCAGGACTGAGTGCACGTTCATCTGGCCCCAAGGCTCTTGTTGGTTTCATTATGCATCGTCACCTCTAAGCATTACGGGAAATCACCAAGGCGCCCCTGCTCAGAACACACCACACAAATTCTCCAACACAAAACCTCATTCTGCTTTAGGTTTTGAATGTTAAGGTTCAGAGCTCGGTACAGAATAAAAAGCTCACAAATAAGCCCATGCACAGGAGAACTCGGTTTATAATAAAGGTTGCACCTCATGTGAATGGAGAGAAAAGTGATTCCTTAATCATGCTGAGAAAACTGGCTCACTAAAAGGACTGGGATCCCTCCCACACACCATTTATAAAGGTAGACTCCAAGTGGACGAAACGCCTAAGTGGGAAAAGAAAACTAGAGAGAAAGTGTGAGAGGCTATCTTTGTGAACTCCGAGTATGGAGGGACCTCTTAAATAAGATCCTCGAAGCACAAACCATAAAGCGAAAAACGCTGATGAAGGTTTGATTATATCAAAATTCAGGGCTTCTGTTCAACAAGAGGCACTCTAGACAAAGTTAACAGAGGAGTGGCAGAGTGGAAAAAGATACCAGCAATGTGTAAACCCAATAAAGGATGAACATTTAGCTCCCCAAGAAACACCAATAAATCAACAGGAAAAGGAAAACAAATAGGAAAAGCAACAGAAAAATGATCCGTGAATACGAATCGGTAATTCACAAAAGTGGAAACCAACGCTAGCTTCGTCGACAGACATATGAAAGATACACATTCACCAGTGATGAGAGAAATGAAAATGAAATGCTCATGTCATACTCAACAGACTGGCAAAGTCAGCATGCTGGGTAAGGGTGAGTGCCGAGAGGATGTGGGTACGGTGGAACCCTCACACGCCGGTGGTGGACTCCAGATTGGTGTGGTCTTTCGAGAGCAGCGGTTCCCAACTTTTTGCACGTGGGCACCCCTTTGAAACCCATTTCTATAAATTGTACCCCTTGTTTTTAAAACAGCTGTTTTTAAATACTGACACTTTGGGTCAGTGCCTATCTTCATGTAAGAGTGGAAATGAGGTAGTAAGTGAGGGAAGAAAAATGGCTACCCTGAAAGTCCACACCACAGACTGAATTTTACAATATTCATAACACAGTTAAATATTGCTAATGATGGTCAAGTGTTTTAAACATTAAAAAGAAAGGAATCATGATTAAAGACAATGCACTTATTTTTTTTTTACTCAGTCAGTAACTAAACTGATCAAATGGTCTGGCTACGGATATATTTATATGTTTGGGGAAGTTCTAGAATGGTCGCAGATGGATTGTTCTGAAACTGCGCATAATGACTGGTAGAAGAGAGGTTGGGGGAAGGGCTCCTGGCCTCTATTTTCCATATTACATGGCTGGATGGTTTCCGGGCAGCCCTCGCTGAGATGGGTACCCCTAGAGGGGAGTGGAGATCACCAATAAAGAGAAAAATAATGAAAAACTAAAATGAAAAGGAGCCTTGCATTGATGATGATGACATTTCCATCAACTTAAGAGTAGGAGTAACACAACTCCCCCTTATATCTGAGATGCAAAAAGGAAAGGGGAAAAGGTGTACCACAGAGTCTCCCTTTTCCCACCAAGTTTTAATCACCCAGACAGGCTTTTGCCTCGTGACTGCTGTGGTCACCGTGCTGCCTTGGTACCAAGATCACAGCCATGGTAGCTATTAGTACTGCCAGTATCCCATCTCTCCACGACCTGGGGAAAGGTGCGTCCGCAGCCTGACCAGGGAGACGAGGACGGAACGGCACCAACTGTGGCCAACTCCAAGCCAATGGCTTCCGTGGGCTGCGCCCCGCCCCGATGTGGGGAGCAGTCCTCGCTCCTGACAGGATGCCAGTTGAGAATAGATGGATCAGCCAAGTGGGCGAGCCTGCCAGGCCTGCTCAGAGCCGCACCTGCAGGCGATGAGGTAAGGCTCCTGCTCGAGCGTTCCTGGCAGCCCGAGTTGGCTGGGTTCCGGGAAGATACAGGGTTCAGAAGTAGGCTGACATGGAACTCCACTACCTCGCCACGTTGCAGCAATGAGTGTGCAAGACACACCTGAGAGGCAAACACAGCTCAGACCGAGCAGCTCACCAGAGAGGCTCCCTGCCATCATGCTGTCTCCCTGGCGTAGTGCAAAGGGGCTGTGTGTGGAGTCGAGCAGACCTGAGCGTGAGTTCAGGCGGTGCCCCCAGGGAGAAGCTGCAAAGTCTCTTTGGGGCAGGGACCAGGGATTATTTGATTTAGCATTTCCAGCACCTCATCAGTTGCTTACTGTGTGAATAAAATAATGAGTGAGTCAATTAGTTAATTGATTAACAAACGAATTTTTCTTCCAATGATCTCTATTTTACACATCTTCTCTCCCCCTAGGCATCGAATTAATTCAGGGCATTGAGTTATTTATCTCCATGCCTAGCCCTATGTCAGGTGCACAGCAGAAGCTTATAAATATTTGCTGAACTGAACTGAATTGTTTATGTGCTTCTTACTTATTTTCTTTTAGAAACCACTAACTTAGATAAATATATTCCTTTTTATTTGAGGCACTTACCCTCCCCCCCATGTTAACAGCAATTTCTTTCAATTATCAAACATGTGATAACAAGTTTCTTTCATATTCATTGAGATTAATCCTTATATCAACACTCTTATTATGCTCTTTATGTAGATAAGAAGGATAAGGCTCAAAGAGAATAAGTAATCAACCCACAGTTTTCTGAAAAGCAACATTGAAGGAACAATAGAATTAGAAAATCACCATTTTGCAATCCTCAGTACAACAATTGACTCAGGTAAGGATCATCAACAGATGCAAAGACTTCTGGGAGAAAGACTTGGGAAACGATCTCATGCTACAAGTACTTACTAGCTACAAAGGGAAAAACGTGTCTTTATAATGGTGGGATCTTGCAGTCACTACCTTTAACCGAGAGATCAAACTTAGCGTCTCCAATTGTGGGACAGCAGACATTTGGTCCCCCTTACCCCCGATGGGATGTAACAAGTACACGGTAACTCCTATGAGTATTCCTGCCAAACATGTTTCATTTTACTATACTCATGAGGAAACTGTCAAACAAATCCAGAATGTGGGCCATTCTACAAAACACCTAATCTGTTCTTCTTCAGGAGCCACAAAAACATAAAAAGGCAGGGAGCTGTTCTAGACTCCAAGTCATGTAGCTGTCAAAGTAATGCACTGGGTCCTAGATTTTTACAAAGTCACTCTTGGGACTTTTGAGGAAAATTAAATGGGGACTGAGTAGTAGATGGTATATATTATTGAATTAATATTAATTTTGTGAGGCATGATAGTATTATTATTGTATTGATGCTTGATTGTGATAATGGTCTTGTAATTATGGAGGAGCATGTCCTTGTCCTCAGGAAATGCAGCTAAAGAGCATTTGGTGTGAAGATTAGGGATAAAGTGTGATAATGTCTGACACTTGCTTTTTAGGATTTAGTGAATGGAAAATTGTGTACGTGTAAAGAGAGAAACAGAGAGAGGGCGTGCAAACTGGACAAAATGCTAACAGTTGGTGAAACGGGGTGAAGAAGATAAGGGGTATACAGGTATTTACTGTATTTATTCCTTCAACTTTTTTGTAGGTTTGAAAATGTCCAACTAAAAATGTTGGGAAGAAAAAGAGGTGTTCTGATTTGAAGGCCAAGCACGAACAGGGCACTGATGCCACTCCGACAGGAGGCGTTTGGTGTATAAGCAAACCTCCTTCCTGTCCCCTGGACTGCTGGCGGATCCCGCTCGGGCCAGAAAGCATCAGCAGTCATTCAGACACAGGGGGCCGTTTGCTTTTCAGCCACTAAAAACATGTTTTCTGTTGATAGGGTACCAATATATATTCGGTATGGATTATAAAATGAAGTCTATTTTCCACCCCATTTTCATTTTAATAGTAAAACACATCTGCTAAGCAACCCAATTAAAGGTTGGAGAAAAGGCCGTCCTTCACTGTTTAAACTGTATTTTCACCGATTTGGTCGTTAGTTAAGGGTTTAAGAGAGATGCCAGCTATCAGGAGGCATCAGTGCTGTCCTCCCCCCAGGGCTCCCCAGTAGGCATGACTAATCAATCACCATGCTCTTTCCCCTAATCCTGAACCTTTTCTGCAGCCTCAGATGGTACCCTGCAGAACTTCCTGGCAGTAGGGTTTTCCCTTTTTACTTTCCTTTTTACTTTGAGACATCAGGAGAAAAATATTCACTCTCTTCTTCATAGGAGACTGATTATACCCAAAGAGCTTATGTAAGATGTTTGCTCTCGAAAATCGTTGTTTTCAAGGTCCCCGATGTCTTCTCTTAATTATTCACTCAGCAATCATCTGTTAACTGCCTACTGTGTGCTAGTATCTGGGTTGCCAAGATGAGTGTATCTAGTTTCCCTCCCATTAGGCTCCCCAACAAATACTGACAAGGGGTTCAAGAGGGGGACAAAGCAAGGAGTGGCCAACTGGCAGGCAAGGGGGGCTTTTCAGAGGTGGTGGCACATTCTCAGGAGCCTTCTAGGAGAGTTCGTGTGGCCTGAGAGGTGCTGTGGCAGCAATGCAATGCTATCAGGGATGTGTGGTGTGTTCTCGTGATGCATCATCCCCACGCTGGCCTCACCAGCTCCCAGGGGTACCCAGGGAGGGGCACCTCAGCCGAGTGGTGGTTGATCCCAGTATGAGGTGGTTCTTGGCTGCCAACATTCCTTTGGAGGCTGTCAAATTCTCTGAATGTTATCTGTTTGTGAGTCAAGTCCAGACTTGCGCTTGGTGGTGGATCAGTTCACTGCAGCAGGGGGCAGGGGCAACTGTCTGCTGAGATTTGTGCAGGGCCAAGCTGGATCCACCCAGGGTCCTCAAACATCTTGCTCCTGGATATCTGAAATTCCATCTCATCCTGGGAAGAGCACTCTATTGAGGAGAGGGCGTGATGGGACAGGGGGAGGGTGACCTGCATTGGTAGGTGTTTATATCAGCCTGTTTAGCACTTGAAGGGCAAGGAAGAGTTGAAGAAGATCTCCCAAATGGCTCTCCTAGAGCTGAATCAGGATCAAACTCTGACATAATTATGAAGCAGGTGGACAGAAGAAGGGAAAAAATTTTTGTTTATTCTGTGTATTAAGTGTCCACATTTGTGATCTAAAAAGCTTAAATATTATTATTCCCATTTTGTAGAAGAGCAAGCTGAGGGTTCAGGAAGGTTTGTTCTTCACCATCATCATCATCATCATCATCATCACTACACAAAAAGCAATTTCTATGCATGAACACATTTTGTATTAGGTTCTGCAAATCCTTTATATCTATTATCTTCTTTAATTATCACGGCAACCCCGTGATGGAGGCATTATTAGGACCCTTTTTAAAAAAGGTTACATCGACTGGTCAAGGTCACACACGTTTAGTAGGTGTTGACTCTGGGATTCAAGCTCAAGTCCATCCACCTCTAAGCCCATATTCAAACATGGCTAATGCTACCTCCTAAATGTGGGCCACCTACTAAGTGCTAGAGCACTGGGACAACCACTGTGACAGCAAAAAACACGTTCTATCTCCCAGGGGCATCTATTAGGGCCGCTTCCAGTGTACAGAAGTGATTCTTTAGACCAAATCGAAAAAGGAAGGGAAAAGAGTCTCAATAAAAATTTAAATTAGATTTTGGCAGTGCCAACCTTCAGCAACAGCAGCTTACACTTCGTTCGGGCTTGCTGCGTGCCTTGCACGATCCCAATACTACGGTGGTGGACGTAACTGCTGCTCACCCACATTCCCGGTTTCCCTCACTTCTGGGCCCTTTCTGCCACCTCGAATTTGTGCATGGCCATGCAGTTTACTTTGGCCAATGAAATACAAGCAGAAGTGATTTGTGTCACTGTGAATTCTTTGAGAGCCAGTACATAATTCTCCACAATCTGTCTTCTGCACTGTAGCAAGCATGGAACCACGTTGATAGGAACAGGCTGCAAAACGGAAGCAACCCGGAATGTGCTGGGCCAACACAGGGACGGCAACGCGCCGGGAGCCTTCCAGATTGCACGAGTGAGAAACTAATTTTGGTTGCATCAAACTTCTGAGATTTGGGATGCTGGTAGTGCACCTAGTAGTCAGCAAATCCTCATGACAATTCTATGATGGGGTTCTGCTGTTACCCCCCGCTTCACAGGTGAGAAACTAAAGCACGGAGAGGCCAGGTAACTTGCCAAAGATCAACACCAATATTATAGTAAATGGTAGAACCAACTGTGAACCTCAAGAATGAGACTTCCGGATCCACGTTCTTAATCAGTACCCGGCATCCCCTCACTAACGTTGTTACCAATCAGACAGACTACAGCATAAACACCAAGGTCTATAAGTATAACTTAGCCAATGTTTAAAGATTAAGAGAATTATAGAATTATAAGAACATATAATTAAAGAAACACCAAAATTGCTTGCTTTAAAAAAGAAACAAGAAACAGCCTTGCTGCTGCTTATAAGGCAATTAAGACTGAAAATGTGGTACAACAGAGGTGGCTCTTCTTTGGGGAATTACCTAGAATGATGAGAAAACACTTAAAGAAAAACTTGAAGGGAAAGTTTCTCCTTCTGTATCCAATTCCTTAGAGTTTTCCCTAAAGGGCAATAGACACAATTAAAAGTATAATTAGTGTTCTCACTCTCTCCCCAAATTATATGTTTTTCTTTCCAATCAAAAACAATTATTTCTTCAACAGATTCATTATTTTCTCCCTAAATCAAAGCAAATCCTTAATGAGTTGCTGAGATCTGTGGGATAAAATGGAACCATCAAAAACCTCACATCGTGAACTTGAGGGTATCTCTCTCAGTCCTCGATTAAGCAAGGACACTTGTCAAGGTCCTCTCTGTTGTGTGCAGTCCATCATAACCACTGCTCGTCATAATTCAGGACATTGGGTTAAGTGGTCCTTTCAAAAGCAATTAATGAATTCCATGGGAACAGGGCTGGTCAGAAGGTCTGCCCGAATGCTGCTAAGGGCATGCCATTTCAACCTGGGGACAATGACAAGCTGGCAGATCTGGCTCTTAGCTGACTCTTCCTTTAATTTTAGGGGTTGTCAACCTTTCAAGAGTCAGATGATGTTAATGGTGGGAGGCAGATAAATGATAGTTGAGAGAGAGTGGTCTCCGGGGTCAGGCTGCCTGGGTTCAAATTCCAGCTCCTCTCTGTACCAGCTGGGAGATTTGGGACACCTTACTTAATTCCTGAAGCCCCAGCTCCCTCACACACAAGATAGGAATGACCAGAATACCTAGTTCATTGTTAGAAGGATCAAAGAAGATGCATGAAAGAAGCCTAGCATAGTACTCAATACAAATTAGCTGTCATTTTTACAATTATTCTTAGAGAACACTTACTGCCCTCTCCTTTTGTTTCCTGCCATGTGGAGGGATGGCCATTTGTATAATATTCCTGGCTTTTCTTTGCCCTTTTACTTACTCCTTCCCAGGGGAGATGGAATGACTCAGCTGGTTGGCGAGGTGGGGAGGAGCAGCTCGGCCCCTCCTCCGGCCTGCCTCCTGGAAGCCAGCTGCCCACAGGAACGCCTGCATTGCCATATTTTCCCAGCACTGCCAGCGAGCCACGAGGACACCTGATCAGGTGCACCGCCTGGTGTTAGGAAGCCATGGTCTCCAAACTGGTCTTCCATCGTAATAAAGGCAGTATTTTCATCTGTGTCTGCCTAACATATCCTGTGTCTCCACTACCTCAGCTCTATTAGAACTAGCATAGAGAAAGGAGGTGTTATTTCATTGGGTTGTCTCTGACCTCGATGACTGTCATTGCAATCTTTCCGGCGGGCATTCAAGGACTTTTATGAGCTGGCTGGTTGAACCCAACAATCCATGTTTAGAAATATATCCTTAGGATATAATCAATCATGCATGAAAAAGTTACAACGCGGGATGGTTCACTACAGAGTCGTTTATGGAATCAAAAAGTAGGAAACAACTTAAATGTCCAATATTAGGGAAGTGACCATAAGCTAGAACATTATTCAACTATTTAAAATGATGGTGTCAAAGAGTATGTAATGACATGTGAAGACGTTTGTAGTCTGATAAGTGAAATAAGCAAGTGCAAGCAATATGTACAACATGACTCCAATTTGTAAGGGGAATACTAAATGCATAAAAACATTCGGAAATGATACACAAGTTATTAACACTTTAGATGGTGGGACGGTGGGTCATTTAAATTTTATATCTTACTGGTTATGTAAATGCTCTAATTTTTCCTTATGTACATGTATTCCTGTAAGATAATTTAAGAATTGGTATTTTTCATTCTTCAAAAAGCCAGAAGTGCAGTGGCTGATGGAGAGAGTGAATGCTCTCGGAGACCTCTACCTCTGCCTGTCGCCTTCAGAGGAGGCCCCTTTGGAAACAGAACCACCAGGTAAATGTGACTGCTCAGTGCAGAGTCTCTTCCTGACTTACCAGCTGAGGGTTGTTCCGACTCTGTTTGGAAAGAAGTCGGAGCAGGTTCTGTAGGAGCCAGGAGCCCTTGTGGGACCGTCAGTCCTGGCTGAGTAGAGGCAGAGATGACCCAAGCAAGGAGCTTAGAACAGCCTGGAAACAACTGTCAGGAAGTGGGCACCAGGGACTTTGGGGCCTTCACTGCCAGCTTCCATGATCTGGCCCTCACCCTTACCCCCCTGGTGAGCTCCACACAAACAAAACTTACTGCTCCTCACGTGGTCCGTACGCTGGTCCCACAAAGGCTCTAACGAGGTCTTTCTTCTCCTCACCCTCCTCCAATCACCTCCCACCTTTCTGATGTACTCTTATACAACCAATATCCCCTACAGCGACCAACGCCACCAAAGTCCCCTACAGCGACCAACCCCACCACTGTCCCCTATACCTACCGACCCCACCAACGTTCCCTACAGCGACCGACCCCACCGACGTCCCCTACAGCGACTGACCCCACTACTGTCCCCTACAGCGACCGACGCCACCAACGTCCCCTATATACAAGGGCTGTCCGGAAAGTATCCAGCCATGTAATATGGAAAATAGAGGCATTATGGCTGGGTTTTTCCTGGACAGCCCTCGTCTGCCCAGCAGCAGTGCTCCCAGGGTGCCACAAATCTGCAAACCTGTGAGCACAATTTGAAGGAGAACAGGTGCCTAGAAGTCCAGAGGACCCACAGGAGCCCCACACATACCCAATGGGTGGCCACTTTCCCTTTCTGGCCTCAGTCTTCTCTGACAAAGCTGAGGATGGGACTCATGTGCTCACACTCTCCGAGGCCCTACGGCTCCTGACACTCAATGAGCCCATCTTCCACGTATCCCTGCCTCCTACCTCCTGTCCCTCACAGCGCCCAACCTTGGTTTGAGCACAGGCACAGCGTCCGAGCTCTTCCATTAGTCTGAATGTCAACTTCCAGACTGAGATGATGTCACATCTTGGGGTCAGGAGGTCAGGCCGACCATGACTGCCCCTTCTGTTTCGTATCCAACACCGGAGGGAAGAGCAGGCCCTGCAGGGACGGCCCTGAGTAGACTAGATGTCTGACAGCGGTGGCTCTCACACTGCAGTGAGCAGCAGCAGCCCTGGGGAGGCCTGTTTAAACAGAGATTGGGGACCCACCCTCACAGTTTCTGATTCAGCGGATCTGGGGTGCTTTAGACACTACACTTGGAGAACCACTATTTGAAATTGAAGTTCAAACCCTTTGAAGGTCTGGCTCCCACCCTGAACTCATCTCCTACACCTTCCTCTTGCCCAGCCCCCTCTGGACATGCCAAGCACAGTCCTGCCTCAGGGCCTTGGCATGTGCTGCTCCTGCTGCCTAGGAAGCCCTTCCCCAGTTACCTGCACAGCTCAGAGGGTCTTTATTAAAATGCTGTTCTCTCAGGGAGGCTCTCCTCTGCCACTCCATCTAAAACCACAGTCTCCCAACATTTACTACCCCCATTCTCTGCTTTATTTTTCTCCCCACGTAACCTACTACATGTTTTCTCTCACTGACTTTATTTATTTCTATCTCCCCCACCGGAAGGCGGGCTCCACAAAGGCAGGGCCTTTCGTCTGTTTTGGTTACAGCTGTATCCCTCAATAGTATCTGGTATGTTATAGGTAATCTCTTATTTGTGGAAGGAAGAGAAAGAAAGACAGAGGAAGAGAGGAAAGGGAAGAAGAGAGGGAAAAGAGGAAAGGAGAGAGAGAATGGGAAGGGAGGATGGGAGCAAAGAAGGAAGGAATCTCACAGACAAGGAATATTCTTTTAATGGCTGTAGGAGGTCAACAACATGGATACCGAGTTTGTTATTTTTCTAAGTAAGGGCTTCAAAAGCCCAGAAACACCAATTGCTGTCTCCTGTCCCACCAGGGCCCCACAGGGTGGACCAGAGGCCACCAGGCACATGGGAGCTCGAATGAATGGTACCCGTGGAGTTGAACGATTTGCCACCTGTGTGGTGCCACGCAGTGCTCCGAGCACCGTCATATTTCATGACAGAAGGCACATTTCAGCCCCAGTGTCTTTCAAGTAACAGATCAGAGACTGTAGATTTCACTTTAAATACCAACTCTGAATGGTGGGGGCATCGAAGGATGCTGAGGCCACTTCTGGGACACCTACCGTGGGGAGCTGGTGGGAATGCAAGCACACGTGCGCCATACCTTTACCAAACTTGCAAAAGATGCCCCATGAATGATGGCTGAATTCACAGATGACATCAGTCTAATGAATGTACCCTCAATACCTTGGCTGTCTAAGGGTACAATGAGTACAGTGACATTTCAAGACACTGCCCAATGCACATGCATCTTCCAGGCTGCAATTCAACGAGATTCTCCTGGGTCCTCTGAGCTTCTTGAGGGCAAAACTTAGTATCTTTGTTTTCTCCAGGCTGAGCTCAGATCCCCCCACACAGCTGGGCTTCAATAAATAGTTGTTGGGTTGAGTTTTCCCTTGTGCACTCAGAAATCAAGTTCTGGCTTCAGTGTCTATGCCTAGATGAGCTGATGCTGAAGTATGGGAGGATTCAAGAGCTTTTATCCCAGTGGTGGGCGCGTAGTAGGTCCTTAACAAATGCTGACTGACTGCTTCACGGACAGATCGCTGACTCATCCAACTGCTGCCGCCCGGACTGCCGCGTCCTCCTCCAGAGCACGGGCTGCCGAGTCTGGCGTGCTGCTGGGCCGTGGGAGGCGAGGAGGGGCGGCAGAAAGGGCTCACCGGGTTGGAACTCTCTGGGCTAGAGAAAACCAGATGCAGGCTGATTCGTCCATATCTGAGGATCGACGTGGCTGGAAGGACTGCGATAAGGTGACAGTGTCCACAGTCCCACGAGCCAAGAGCCTGAGAGGCCTGGAAGGACTTCACACAGACGACGTCAGCTTCCCAGCATCTCCATGGCCGCCGCCGCCATCAGGGCTTCTAAGCACTCTTGTCCCCCTTGGTGCTGAGGCCTCAGACCCCTGTCAGCCTCCCATCAACGGTCAGGAAGAGAGGCTCCCTTCCATCTTCTCATTCGTCGCCTTCGCATTTCTCACTCTACTCATCCTGTCATTGCCTCGTTAACCAGGTACCAGGTGCCTCCAACGGGGCTGTTCCGGGCGTGGTGCTGAGGGCTCTGAGATGACACCGCAGGTCCGGGCTGCTTATCACGCCCCCATCGAGGGAGAAGGACAGACCCGGTCAGCAAGGGACACACGCCACGCGTTTCCTTCCCCGAAGCGTGGTCCCCGCATCCCATGGGCTCGAGCTGGGTTGAGGTGATACACGGACAAACGTGTTCATTTTGAGTGTTTATTTGAATGTATATTACCAAAAATACAACTAGGATATCGAAACGTCTGTGTCACAAGTGCTGGGCCACTGGATATCGTTCTTTTTTTTAGCTTCAGGTGTACAAAACAACATAATGATTAGATGTTTACACACCTCACAAACTGATCACCCCAACAAGCCCACCGCCCATCTGACACCATTACAGTACCACTGACCATACTCCCCTATGCTGCATTCCACATCCTGTGACTATATATATATATATATATATATATATATATATATACTCTTTTTTAATTATAGTTGACATTCAATATTATTTTATATTATTTTATATTATTTTCTGGCATACAGTGCAGTGGGTAGGCATTTATATCATTTATGAAGTGCTCCACACTGCACATGTTTTTGATGAACAAAGTATGTTAATGCGAAGTTGATGATAATAAAAATGTTATATAAATAAAGCACATGTGGTAGCAGGAAAGGCATGAAGGTGATACGCAAATGGCCGAGGCTGGAGAAACACTGGAGCCGATGAAAGCACAGGTGAGGTTCCAGTTCCACCCTGCGGCTCACCAGCCGGGTGACTCTCAACACGTTACTGACCCACCTGGGATCTCGATTTCTTCCTGCACAAACGTCGACCTCGTGGTTTCTGATGTCCGTAATGAAACTGGTGATGCAACTTCATTATTATTTTATTTCCATGACATCGCATTCTGTACTACAGAGCCGGAAAACGGCTGCACTTGGGTGGCCTGGGGGACAGGAGGGAGGTGGCAAGGGCTCAAAGCCCCGAGTTGGGAGCCAGCCATGAAAACAGAGAAGGAACGAGAAACTGTCTTTGTTTATGAGCCCGAGGAGCTGCAGGGGCTCCCAGATGAGGAGGGAGACAGCCGGGCAGCGGCGGCCTGGGCTTCCATGCAGCAGCTGTCCCCGCGGTCCAGGCCCCACCTGTTTCACTGGGCTGCAGCCACACACAGAGGCCTCTTGCCACGAATGGCACATCGGAGCCATGACACAGAGACTCTCATCCCACTGGGTCTCCACTCCACCAGCTCACTGACCACAGACTGAGCTCTGCAGCTCAGAGGACCCGCCAAAGGAACAGGCTGCATCTCCTGCCACTCTGGCAGCCAAGGGACACCTGGAAAGGCCCTCCCAACAGGTAAACCCCCCTGGTGATGGGAGCGACTTAGTCTGATTCTTCTGGGCAAGGGGCCCATAATGTGTCATACATTTGCCAAACTTGCAAAAGATGCCCCATGAATGTTGGTTGTATTCACAGATGACATCAGTCTGATGAATGTGCCCTCAATACCTTGGCTGTCTAAGGGTACAATGAGTACAGTGACATTTCAAGACACTGCCCAATGCACATGCATCTTCTCAGGATGCAATTCAATGAGATTCCTCCAGGTTCTTTGAGCTCTTTGAGGGCAAAACTTAGTATCTTTGTTTTCTCCAGGCAGCTGAGTTCAGATCCCCCCACACAGCTGGGCTTCAATTAAGTAGTTTTGAGTTGAGTTTTTCCTTGTACACTCAGAAATCAAGTTCTGGCTTCAGCACCTAAGCCTAGATGAGCTGATTCTCAAGTATGAGAGAATTCAAACTTTAATGCACCCAAGACCACTGGCTCCTAGTGGGGGTCTGTCCGTGCAGGGGATGCAACTCAGCCACAAAACGGAGTGTAAGAACATGGACGAATCTCGAGTGCGTTATGCAAGTGGAAGAAGGCAGAGTCAAAAGGCTACATAACCTCTGATGACAACTGTCACATTCCAGAAAAGGCAGAATGATAAGGCTGGAGAATGAAGCAGTGATTGGCAGCAGTCAAGAGTATGCATGGGGAGACTATACACTGAGATACCACTTCACACCCACTAGGACAGCCATAATAATAATAAGAAGAAAAAGATAACGACAAGTGTTGGCAAGGATGTGGAGAGACTGGAACCCTCATGCATTGCTGGTGCAATTGTGAAATGGTGCAGCCTCTTTGGAAAACAGTCTGGCAGTTTCTCAAAAGGTTACACACAGAGTTACCAAACAACACCGAAATGTCATGTGAAAATATGTCCACACAAAAAAGTGTACACCGATGTTTATAGCAGTATTATTTGTAATAGTCAAAAAGTGGAAACAACCTAAATATCCATCAACTGACGAATGAATATACTAAATGCCCTAAAGCCACACAATGGAATATTACTTGGTAATAAAAAGGAACAAAATATTGACACACGCTACAACACAAAAGAACCTTGAGAATATTCTGTTCCATGAGAGAAGCCAGTCAGTCACAAAAGACCAGACTGTGTGATTCCATTTATATGAAGTGTCCAAAAAGGCAAATCCATAGACACAGAAAGTAGATTAGTGGTTGTCACAGGTGGGGCAGGGGAGGAGAGGATAGGTAGAGGGAATGGCAGTGATCACTACAGGGTACAAGGTTTCTTTAGGGGGTGACGAAAGTGTCCCAAAATTCACTATGGTGATGCTTGCACAACTCTGTGAATATACGAAAAACTACTGAAATGGACACTTTAAATAGGTGAATTGTATGGTATGTGAATTAGATCTCAAGAAAACTGTTGCAAAAACTAAGAGATAATAAATTACCACAAGAATAAATATAGTATGAGGAGGGTTTAACAACAAAAGGCTAAGACAAGGGAATATGGGGGCAGGTAGTAGTGGTGTTGGTTATATGACTCTATGCATTTGTCCAGACACATAGAACTATGCACCAAAAATGCAAAAAAAAAAAAAAAAAAAAAAAAAAAAAAAAAAAAAAAAAAAAAAAAAAAAAAAAAAAAAAAAAAAAAAAAAAAAAAAAAAAAAAAAAAAAAAAAAAAAAAAAAAAAAAAAAAAAAAAAAAAAAAAAAAAAAAAAAAAAAAAAAAAAAAAAAAAAAAAAAAAAAAAAGGCTATCCTGATCAAGTCTAAAAATGGTTACCCTCTAGTACAGGGGTGTCCAACCTTTTGGCTTCCCTGGGCCACAATGGAAGAAGAATTGTCCTGGGCCACACATAAAATACATGAACACTAATGATAGCTGATGAGCTAAAAAACAAACAAAAAAGGTCATAAAAACATGTCTTCATGTTTTAAGAAAGTTTACAAATTTGTGTTAGGCCACATTCAAAGCTGTCTTGGGCCATGAGTTAGAAAACTTGCTCTAGTAGATACTATGCTAAGCACTTTATATGCCTTGAATTATTTAATCAGTAAGCAAATCATTCAGGTATTGCCATCCCCATTTTACATACAGGCAAACTGAGGCTCAGAGAAGTTATGTGACTTGCCTGGACCACAGTGGGAAATGTTTCCAAGACCAGAATTTGAACCCAGTTCTGCACGATTCCGGATCCCATGTCAATATCTACTGCACTTGGCTTCCCTACACATTGATAATCTGGAACATTCATTAAGCAGTCTTCAATGGTTGACTGTTCACTCACTACCCACTGGGGAGCTCTCTGAGCACCAGGACTGTGGCTTAGGGTTCTGAACCCCACCATGCAAGGCACAGAGCCACTACTAAGGATCAGGGTGTAAGGAAAGAGGCAGGCAGAAGCACAGCCTAAGATGAGCTGAGTGCCTGGGTCTCCTGACTCTTGGCCTTGAATTTGGCCACTAGGCCACACGACCATCATCCAGTGGGCCTCCTGCAATTGGATCAAATGTCTGAACATGAGCTGGAGAGCAGGGAACCAGACCTAACTCTGGGGCTTTTCAGTTGCATTCCTCCATGATGTAGCATTTCTACTCCTGAGGAATTTCCTCACCTCACAGGAGGCAATAAGATCCAGCTGATTCACACAGGCCATGGTTTCTGGAATCCATTCACCTCTCTCCATCCCACCTGCCTCCTTAAACTGCCACCCGCTCTCTTCTCCACCTCCACCTGCTCCATTTCCCACCTGATCCACCTAATCCTTGATCCAACCAATACTGTAACCAGAAAAAGAAACCAAAAAAGCTCAAAAACACGAATTACATCGTTCTTCTGATAATGAGGACGGCAGCAACTCCTTAAGGCTCCTTGGTAAGAATTCAAAAAAGGAGCCCCTCTCTAGGCAGACACGGGCCCATGGCTTCGTAAGTGGAGAGCCCCCCACACTTAGGTGGCACCACTGTGCAACGTGGCTAACCACCCAGTGCAGCCCTGACCTTCCATGTCCACCTCCTGCTGTAAGAACAAACACCAAACCTCGCCCCGGGGCCTCTGAGGTCCCGCACAATGTGGCTCCTGTCTATTTCTGCACGCTCTTCTCCCTCCTGACCGCTCCCTCTCCACTGCTCTGCAAACCAGACAAGTCTGGTTGAAAAAGGCCCCCGCTCTTCAACTGGGGCCTGGCAGAGGTGGCCCCGAGGACCCTTTTGGTTTTGAGTTTATGATTTCAAGGAAAATGGGACGTCTGGACTTGGGTGGGGGCTAAACTGAGAGGACTTCCTGAAGCCCCGCCATCAAGGGAAGTTGGGGAGGGTGCATGGGGTAAGGCACCCCAGGCTAGAGAATGGCCTTTGTGACGGTCTAATGAAGGTGTCCTACAGCCAGATCTGTTTCCAGACACATCACATGACAGGAAGTCCTTCACACTAAGGTTGCTCCTAATTTTTAGGCAATAAAAAGTGCATGGGATTTTTGCTGGAGACAGAAACCCTGTCTGATCAGATCCTGTCTCTGAGTGCCTGGGAGTAGGCGGCCAAGGCCACAGGATCACATCTCCATTCTGGTCCTGCAGGGAACCATGAAATTCATCAGGGTTCCTAGTACCAGACGCAAAAATAGAGTATTTTCATGCAATGTATTTACAGTGATTGTCATAACTGGCAATATTCTTAAAACTTACTGAGGGTAATTATAGTTTTATTTCATCTCTATCACAGTCTTTTGTTGAAAGCTGCATGTATTATTCCGTAAATCTCTAAATAAACGCTACCCATCCATTTTCACATGGGCCTCTGCTGATCGCTAAGGACATTTTGGCTTTATTTACTGAAGTGCTCCTCCTAACTTGGAGAAAATGTAATTCAGTCTGAGTTAGTTCAATTCAGCCACATTTTATTGAGCTAACGAGGGGCCTCACACTGTTCTGGCTAGGAAATAAAAAAGTGAAACAAGATAGAGATCCTGCCTTCAAGGATGTTTCAATTAACTACTGTTGCATAACAGACTCACCAAAACTTGTAGTGACTTAGTGCAACCATTTTAATTTGATCCTAATTTTGTGCATTAGGATGATGGGAAGGGCCTAGCCTGGCAGTTCGTCTCCCAGGCACGTCCCTGGGGTGGCTGGGGCAGAAGGAGCCGTGGCTGGGGTGGAAGGATCCACTCTTGAGACAGAAGGATCTGTTCTTGAGACATCTTCCTCACACATATGTTGAGTGCCTTGATGCTTTTCTACCCATCTCTCTCTACATAGCATCTCATCTTCCAGGGCCTTGTCACATGGCTCAGGCTTCCTACAGAGTGGGGGTCTCAGGGTAATTGCCCTTCTTCCACAGTGGCTAGCTTCCAAGAGACAAAGTAGAAGCTTCCAGGTCCTTTAATGGCTACACTCAAAACTGGCACGGTGTTACTTTCGCCATTGACCAAAGCAGTTACAAGGGCCAAAGCACAACTCACTTTCGAGGGAGTAGGAAGGATTCCACAGCTGATGGAGGAGTGGTAAGGTCACAGTGCAGAAGAGTAAGGTCAATTTGCGATGGGAGAGATGGTTGCAGCCACCTTTGGCAATATACAGTCTGCCACAAAGGACATCTGGATGTGCAGCTTAGTAAGTTATCATTTGGGTAATAACCACAACAGTAAAAGCACCAGCAAATTGAAGACAGGCCCAGAGATGGAATAACAGGCTCTCTAACGGGTCCGGGTCAGGGGAGGATCAGAGAAGTCTTCCCCAACAAAGAGGCAGCTGAACTGGGTTTTGAAAGATGACTAGTTTGTACATTTCAGGAAGAGGGAATGGTAGGTGTCGTGGTGGGGTCCTCGTAAAGGGTTTACCCAGAAAACAACAACAACCCAACATGTCATTACTTGTATTTAATTATAGTTGGATTTATGTTGTGTGTGTTTGTATGCGTATATATGTACATATATGTATTTATGTATATGTAAATATATATACACACATCCAAATTCAGTAGACTCTCAGTTAACCAGCAGCATAGGGATTGGTAGATGCCGGATAAATGTTAAGTAGACTCTTTGTTAACTGGAACTCAAGCAACGGGCATTCTCAATTTGCCAGATGTTTCAGAGTGCTGGTTGTTCGAGTTCTGGTTAATGGAGAGTCAATTGCATATACTGTATTTTGCTATGTATAATGTGCACGTTTTTGCCCAAATTTGTAAGGGAAAAATAAGGATGTGCATTATACATGGGTGGTACTACTTCCATATCTATACAAATGTTTTGAATTTTTTATTTATGCTTATGAGTTAAAAGTGTAACTTTAGAAATCAATAACGATATCTGTATGGAAAATAATACCCTGGAATACGATAATCGCTTTTTTAATATATAAAACATTTTATGCATAAAATTTCTTGTACCTTGTATCTGTTCTTGTGTTTTGTAATTATTTGTTACATAAAATTTCTTATACCATAATATGTTTAAAAATAAATGCTAAAATTCCTTTATAATACAAAAAACAAGTACCAAAACATAAACAACTAAACATTTGAATTAAAAAATTAAAATGAAAGATTTTCTTTTCCCTGAAAGTTCGGGCCAAAAACTCGAGTGCGCATTATACATGGCAAAATACAGTACGTACATACATACATTTAAAACAGGTCCCTCCATTCAGTCTTTCACTCAGCAATGATGTCCGAGCACTAATGTAAGCCAGCCAGTGTTCTGGGTGCTAAGCACGTGGCGGTGAAGAAAACGAAAGCCATAAACGAGAGAGACCTGTTGATGGAGCCTGTTCTGTGATGGAGACCAGCAGTCAACACTGAGCACGGCAGTGCGTGCTGCGATTTCCGGTAGTGCTGAGCGGTAAGGCGGAGACTGCAGGGGGTGCTGTTTCAGGGCAGCCGGAAGGCCTCCTGGGAGGTGACACTTCAGCAGAGGTGAGGGGTGATCTGCGGGGGAGGGACCCCGGGACATGTGTGAACTGCTTTGTCATGACGTCCCCCCTGGCACCAGGGTTCTCTGGGAGAACCTGTTTGTTGCACTGTCAGCTCTCTGAGGTCACACGGGAAGAGAGAGGGCGGGACTCCCTGGCCAGGGCTCTTCTTCGCTGCTCTGAGCCACAGAGGAGGGCAGCTGCAGGTTGGGGGTGGTCAGCTCCACACCTCGAGCTCCAGGGCGATGGCTTCTCAGGGTGGTGAGCAGTCCGTTCTGTCTGGCTGCTCCCCACCCCACCCTCACCCTTGCCGTCCTTGGCACCGGGGGACTTGTTTGCACTTTGGGAGAACCTGGCCTCCCACAGCATCAGTGCTGTTCCCGGGAAGCTGGCCCGTCCCCAGGAGGAGAAATGTGGGGCGGTGGCGTCATCGCAGCCAGCCATCTCGTTAATAAGGAAGTGTGGCTGGGATCCCTGCGAGGGGGAGATGACTCAGACGGAGGAAGGTACATAACAGGCTCCCGGCTCCTCACCTGCCGCCTGCCCGCCTGGTTCATTCACCCCCAAAACGTGTACTGAACGTGTAGACGGAAGCATGTACACGTTCAAAGTCAGCTCTCCCACCTACTGGCTGTGCCATCTCAGCAGGTTAGTTCGCCTCTCTGAGCCTTTGTGTCTTCAACTACAAAACGGGCGTCAGACCCATTTTTCAGAGTTGTGAGGGATTCAATGAGAAGCAGCCCTGGAGATGGGGTTGCCAGACTGACAGACTGAGCACACCAAAACGACAGGAGGCTAATGAAATTTGAATGTCAGATAAATAAGGAATATTTTTTAGTCTCTTACGTGCTTACTTGACACTCAGTGTTAACTGTGCATCCCGTAGTTTAACTGGCAATCCCCCCTGGGGATAGAGATGATGGAAAATAAGGCCTGACCTTGAGCAACATGTGCTAGTGGGAGGCCAGGCGTGAAGAACATAACTGCAGTGCAGAGTGATGTGACTCACGTCAGAGGTGTAGACTGAGTGCTGTGGAAACAGGGACGTCCCCCCACTTTGGCCTGTTAGGAAGAAGTCCAGCCTCATGCTTGCTGATGGTTGGCATGCTCGTCAAACGCCCCGTGACCGTGGGATTGACACCACAAGAACACAGAATGCATGCACCTTAAGGGAGACGGACAGGTCAAGTTTGCAAGGTGAACTTGGTTTTCTTTTCTCTCAAAGCAAAGGGTGATCATTGTTGATTGGGAAACAGGTAATTCATTACTTCTGCAGATTTTCTATGGGCCATTTTAAAATAAACTGGAATTCATTTAGGGGGGGAAATTCCGACCTTATGGAATGTGCATCTCTCAGATAAAATGCTAGTAATTCATTATTCTGCTTCCCTGGAGATGGAGAGGTAAATTGGCCATGCGTCACCCAGGCATCTAATAGAAGACACACAAGTGGATCTTTGGCTCCAAACTAAAATTTACCCCCAGTCTTTCTTTGGTAAAGCTGCAAGCATCTTCACTGGGAGAACAGGCCGGGAATGTTTTTAAACAGGTGAGACCTGCCAGACACATGGTTGTCTCCCCTTGCCTGGTATTGGGCGTGCTCCCTCAGACCTCATGGGACCATGTGAAGACTGCAGGGGATAATGTCTCGTAAAGCGCTTAGATGCAGTAAATGGTGAATGAAAGAGCTGTTCGAGTTGAATGGACAGCAGAGACCAGCGATGGTGACCAACGCCTCCCCGTGGGGGGCCTCTCTAGCTCACCCATCATTTTCTTCCATCCGTGGTTTCAGCTCAGCGTCCTCTGTCCCACCTGCCTAAAGTCCGGTCAGATTTGGGGCAAGAATGCATGTTTTGCTTCCTCTTCAAAGCCTGCCTGGTCTCACACAGAGCTTCCCCGTTTCCACCTCCCTACACTTCCCAACGCCCCTTTCCCTGCTCCCAATCCCCACATTTGAGTCTCTTATCATGCTCGCCAGGTGCCCCGTCTGTCTCCTCTATTTGGCTGTGAGTTCTCAGTCAGGGAAGGACTGTCTCATCATCCCAGTCCCAGAGCCTAGGACAGGCTCTGGCCTGAGCAGGGGCCCAGTGGATGTGGGTGTGGGGGTGAACGAACAAACAACTGAAGGAATGCACCTCGCTGATGAGGACGGAGCCCACCACACCAAGCCATCAGCTTCAGCCCAAAATAATGGCTTTCTTGCTGCGGCCCCAGCAGCCCCACAACACCTCTCTTTGCTGTTCTAGAACCCAACTCCATTTTCTGGAGTTTCTGGATCTTGGAACTGTTCAGTCTCCTGCCCTCTGGGACCACTCCCCTTTTGGAAGAAGCCTCACTTCCACGTGGGCAACCCTCCACCACAGACTAGGTCAGGACCCAACCAAGACCTGGTCAGAACCAAGGAGCACCAGGAGATGTTTATAGGGGTGTGTGGAAAAGGAAAGCTCCTTCTCTCCTCCCGATGTAATTAATACGACGAAGTCAGATCTGGGGTAGTGACAGTCATCTGGCCAGGACACGAGAAGCCATGCTGGAGATGAACCCAGCCAGGGAGGAAGGTGCAGCCGAAAGGTACAGAGGGCACCTGCAGCCTGAGGACGTGAGGGAGCCCCTAATGCCACCACCGTCCCTGGACTTCTCGTTGACATGAGCCAATATTTTCCTTTCATGCTTATGAGAGTTTGGGCTGGATATTTTATCACTTGCAATGGAAAGACTCCAAAGATACCAAGCCCTTCTTATCCAGGTACAAAATCAAATCTCCCTCCCGTTCTCTTTGCCATACAAATCCAATAAGCCTCCTCCTTCCCAGAGAGCTCTAAAACCAGGCAGTGGAGCATCTGCTTGCTTATACGAGTTGCCTCGGAGAGACGTTTTTCAGGCCCACCAAAGCGCTGTCTGCTCCCTTATGAAGGGTCTCCCGCCCCCATCACACTGGATTCTGCTCATCTTCTCAACTCCACGACAGTCCGTGGTAATTCACAAACAAAGCACTTCACACTCATCTCTAAACACTGCAGGCCCTGAAATTAGTACAGAAGTGGGTAAAGGGCCTCTCCTTCCAGGCGGAGAGAATCTTGTGAGAAACAGTAAAAGCAAGGCAGCCACCCAGCTGAAGGCTATGGATGAGCCAGGACGAATGACCTGGCTGGGAGATCACTGTCTTCCACTGGAGATAAACAAGGTCCAACCACAAAGTGACGCGGAGCACTTTCAGGTCCAAGGCTAATTTTGTTCCATGTCCCTTTACTCACCAGGGTGATTTTAAAAGCAAATCAATCTTTCTTTCTTTTTTCTTTCTTTCTTTCTTTTTTTTTTTTAAAGAATTGACTCTTAATCTAATCAGGTTGCTAAAACCTACAGAAATATTAAACTAAATCTGTGTTGAAGCTCAAAGTTGCATAGAATCAAGACCATGCTCATCACCAAGTACTAGGGATAATGACTTTAATACAGAGGTCATGGGCTGGCTTCACCTTTGCTTTAGCAAATCTTTAGTTCCCCAGAACCCCAGGACCATGGCTCAGTCCTAACAGATGAGCTGGCCATGACAAGGGTGTCGGCCACTACTCTTTTATGAGGCCAGTTACAGTTCAGTGACTATGGGGGCTCAGGGTGAATCATTCAAGCAATTCTTGTCTGAGGATGAGGTCTTGGAGAAAACCAACCACTAACATCCTAGAATTTACTGGAAGAAAACTGCAAAGCATGGGCTGGAAATATCCATTACCTTCTTTGACAAGTACCTACTCAGCCAGAAATACAATCGGTGTCATGAACCAGCTACAACGGGCACTGCTGGCTGCTAACCCAATCACTATTCCTTCCTGTCCTCTTCCTTACTAAAAGAACTATAAGAGAGTAGTGGTGGTAGGAAAAATATGTCCAGCTAAAGAACAAAATTTATTAGGCTTCCTTGGAGAAATGATGGCTACATGTTAGGCAAAGAAATAGAAGGATTATTAGGTGGGGCATCGGCGAAGCTCCTTAAAAGAAAGGCAAATTCCACTGGCAGAGACCCTTTTCCCACTCTTCTTCATTCTTCATCCTGCTTTAAATGTAGGTGCACTGACTGGAGCTGTGCAGCCGTCTTGGGATCTTGAGGGGACCTTGAGAATGCAAGCCAGGTACTAGTGATGGCAGGGCAGAAAGACAAAGGGGCCTCAGATATTACAAACCACATTCCCGGCCTCGGACTGCCTGCCTGCCCTGGAGTGTTATAGGAGAGCAAACCAACTTCCAGCCTCCTGTAAGCCACTGTTAGTTCGGTCTCTGACACTAGCTGCCAAGTCCAATCTGACATCAGAGTGGCAAATTGAAATCAAGTGTTCTTACTGGTCGAGGGTGGCACCCTCACCTCCAGGCACCTTTGGCAATCAGAACACTCCGGCTGAATAGATGGGTCTGTGCTCTAATTTGGGGAAAGTTGATCACTGAGTACAGGGCAGGAAGAGAGACAAAAGAACTGGAAGATCCAGACTGTGTCCTCAAAGGGCTTATGGTGTAATGGGAGAGGCAGGTCACAGCCATAGCAAAAGGTTTCCAAGGAAAGGACCCACATGATCCACAGTGGAAGCGTTTCGGACAGCAAGCCGGTGCGGTGCGATTGCAAAGGAGGGAAAGCCTGCTTGTCCTGGGGCGGCCCCAGAAAGGGCGTGGGGCTTGAAAAGGGGCAGCGCAGCTGAAGGAGGCAAGGAAAGGAGCCTCCAGACAGACAAATACCTTGAGCAGAAGCTTGGAATTAAGAATGAACATGTTCAGGGGAGGCTACAGAGGTGCTGAGGCAGGACTAGGGGGTGCCAGGATTAGGAGCTTGGACTTGACCCTGCAGCCAACTGGGAAGTAATACTATCAGAGCGAGGCCAATCTGGGGTGTCAGGAGGGATAGGCTGGGGCCAGGGAGGGTGGAGAGCAAGCCTGAAACGGGGCTCCGGTAAGAAGGCTGGCTGTGGTCTGTCTATAGGCTTCTGGGATATTCTGAGCAGGGCTGGGGTTCGGTGGCTCTGGCCAGTGTGGCAGATGGGATGACAATGGCAATAGCATCACCACAGTCCTTCCAGCTGAGAGTCACACAGGACAGCCAGAGGAACAAAGTAAGCTGACTACACGTCCTCCCTCACCCCACCCCTCACCCCGACTCCTGCAGGCAAGCTCCTTGCATGGAAGCTTCTGCATTCAGACTCCATCCTTCCCACAAAGAGAACTAAGAAGTGTGAACCTGGCATCCACATGCAAAGAAATATGCTAGCCCAATCCAGATGATAGTTCCAGATTCCAGGCATAGGATCCTGATAACTTGGGATAGACGGGGCCTAATCTGTCATCAAAAGTCACAGAACACTAGGATACAAGCATCGGTTCCTAAAAGATTCCCCAGGGATAAGCTCACCCACCAGTTCTCAAACTGGGCTCCAGCCAGCCACAGGGAGCACTATACAAAAAGGGGATGCGGATCGGGCCGAACCAGCTCTGCTTTTTCATGTGTCGCACACTGAGGGTCCCAGCCTCATGGGGTTGAGGCAATGCTGTTCCCACTCACTGCTGGATGCCCCCAGTTCCTGGCACAAAACCTGCCACAAGGGAGGTGCTTCATGAGCACCTGATTACTAAATGGAGCTAGAGATGAAAGGGGACAGAGGTGGTTTTCAGCAAGGCAGTGGCAGAGCCACAGTTACTCAATGCCAGGCCGCACCTATTGCTCGGCACAGCCTAGTTATTGCAGGTGACCGAGCTCGGGCGTGTGGTGACAGGGCATCCTTGGCGCCTGTGCTCACACAGTTCCTGGCCACCTATGGCAGGGCTTGGAGTCTGTGTTCCAGCCCTTCTCACAGCCGCGGTGTCCAGCCACCACATCATCCTGCATTTGGGTAATGACCTCTTCACGGGCACTGAGTACGTGACATTCATAGATGCCCCTCCAGCACCCAGCCTGGCCAAGAACAGGCACACAGCACTGCCATTCTGCTTCTCTTCACCAAATTCCTGATACAAAACAAAAACAAAAACAAAAACAAAACACCAAAAAACAAAAACAAAACCATTTGGCAAGTGTTTGAAAATGCAAATTGGAAAGTAGCTGAGCTAGAAAAGGGCTCGTCCTGAGAAGTCTCTGCTGAGTGTCCCGGGAGTGCCCCGTGCCCACTCGTTTTCCTTCTCTCTAACGTGGTAAGCTTGGCCACTCAGTCAACCCCGAGGGCTGCACGGCGCTCCAGGTAGCTGTACGAAGAGGGGCCAGTGGGCAAGCAACCACGTCGCTGGTTGAGCCCAAATGTGTGCAGAACCAAACTTCCTGCCCAGATTCGCAGACAACACACAGCACCATCCACCGGAAGTGGGAAGAGGCAGGACAGGGCTCACAGCTTGGTTCTGCACTAGAGTCTAATGATCTCAATGACTGTAGTGTGTGTGTGTGTGTGTGAGAGAGAGAGAGAGAGAGAGAGAGAGAGAGAGAGATGGGAGGGCAGGGGTGGGAGAGAAGGGCAGGCCTCAGCTGGGTGGTGAAACTCTCACAGTAACCTGTCTGAGGCTAACCTCAACTCGGTTTCTTGATGTCGCAAGCACAAGACCACTTTTTCTACTAGGCCACTCAGTTCCAGGGCCTCTTCTTGGGCCTTCTAGAGCCTACAAAAAATATCCGATGCCTTCAAAGTAAAAATTATCAGCTCCAAAACATGAAAAGCAAACTGCAAAGCCGTAATTAATTACTGTGCAATTAAGGGACTAAAACCCATAACATGAAGTCCACACCGATGAATTGCTGACTTCAACATTCACAACAATGTACACTACATTTGGCTGGTCAGATTTCTCTCATTTCGCAAGAATTCCTGAGGATACACGATGATGGCAGATAAATCAGAGCCCACCAAAAACTAGGTCAGACGTACACACGGCAAAATAATTACAAACTTTTTCCAGCCATTAGATAAATTTAATGGGGATGGGATGGCACCTCCAAAGATGGGGAGCCTAGAGTTTAGGAAGACACTGAAACTACCTACATGACAGTCTACGAAGTTTTAGCTATCATAATTCAGCCTAAACTCAGAAGCTATGGGAAATGGCTGATTTCTCACAATTCTGCTGAGCTGATGTCAGTGCGCAAGCACACACGCGTGCGCACACCCGCCCACCCCCCACCCCACACCACGCACAACAGCTTCCTGTTTCCCGGGTACTGCTGCAGCTAACCAATATTTCTCCTTGCTTCTTCCAAATGAAAACAAACTGAAGCTTCCCCTGATATATGATGTACAATCAATAACCTCCTACTCTCTCTTTCATAGAAAACTCATTTTACTTAAAGGAAAACATGATGAGTGATTAAGATCCATAACAGAGACCCCGTGGAGAGAATACATAAGGATTTCTGGTCGTGATGGTCTTTGCAATGGAAAACTTTTAGCAAATTGAAAACAGTAAAGGCCAGAAACCTGTGTAGGAGCATGGCTCCCAGGGGGCACACCCCATCTTTTCAAGGACCCAGTGCAACATGGGGAGACCTCATTTGTACGGAAACACAATGGATTTTACAGCTGAGCTGGGGCACGCTGGGCTTCCTGAGCCTCTGCACTGGAGTTTTCCTTCAGAAAGAGCTTACTCCGGCTGGGCCGTAGAATCCTCTAGATTCTAGAAAGTCCCACCGGGGCAGAGGCTCCAGTAGCTTAAGACGGAGGTCCATTCTTTGTGGGCCAAGTTGGCTGAGGGGCCATCTGTGTTCCGCAGAGCCCAGCAGAATCTCTTGGGATCCAGACCTTCCTTCCTCCCACGGTCCTCACCCTCCTTTCTGAAAGAACATTCCGGGATCTCCTGACCTTCAAGCGGCAGCATCTGAAGCCCAAATCATAATGCTCTGGGGGGCTCCTTCCCTCCCATGGCTGAAGAGGGAAGGGTGAGGGCCCGGGTCACACTCATGGTTCCAAAGGCTGAGGGTGTCCAAAAGCAGAGGTGACCTCCACATCCTGATTCATTCTCAGATTAATCCTGCGTACTCTTTTCCCAGCCCCGAGATACTCAATTCTGGTTCTCAAAACACTTGAGCATGAACAGTGTGCAAAGAGAGGCATCAGGAAGCACAGAAAGTCAAAGAGATGCCCCACACTGGCACTTGTTAGATGACCTTGGACAAAAGATACTTCACCTCTCCCACCCTCACCTTCCTCACGTGCGAAATTAGGATACTAATACCTCCCACCCAGCTACTACATGGAGCTGTTAGGAATATTAATAGAAATGGTTGATGGGACTTGGTAAACTGTGCAAGTCTGAAGACTTAATCAAAACAAGGAGTGGCGGGGTTCAAAATTACAGTAGCACGGATGATGCACTGTAGAACTGCACACCTGGAGCCTATGTAATTCTTGTTAACCACTGTTACCCCAATGAGTCTAACAATAAAAAAAAAAAAAAAGGAAAGAAATTACAGTAGCGTGGCCAGATAAGGAATAACCGTCTCATCCTGTCTCCCGGTGGCCCCCTACTTCAGTTCCACTGAATCAGAAGGTGGGTTTGCTTCCCGGGGGAGGGGAAAAGGGGCCACCCTGAATTAGTCAGTTAGGAACATTAGGTTAAACTGGCTCAGATTAAGTATTTGAATCAATCAGTGTCACATTGTTCTGGGGGGCGGCTCCAGTCCTTCCAATCGCAAAGCTGGACTAGATGTGGCGGTGGTATGTGGTGTCTTCCTGCCACGGCACTGCCTGCACTTACTAGACTTTGAACTATCTCTTGAATGAAGGACTAGAGAGAGAGATGGAGCGAGACCAACAAACCCACAAAGAACGAGTTACAAGGGGGTGGGTCGCTTTATCTTTACAACTCTAACTGCCAGTCTGAGTTAACTGATTGTTTACCTAAGGGCTGATTCGCCCTCTTCCCACCCCCACCGCCCTACCCGCTGCCATGGAATGGACCAGCTGCCTCATCGGCACAGGTGAAACCAGTCTCGGGGGCCTCAGCTCATTTAAGGAATTTTCAACGGGTCCCCTTGACACAGGTTAGTGGGAGACCCTGCTGATGACGCACCAGGTGACTGGAGTAGGAGCCCCATCTCTTGCACGCCCACCTTGCGTGGCCTCTCTGAGTCAGTGTCCTAGGCTGGGCACTGAAATGAACACTGACCTCGGTGGCGGGGTTGGAGGGATGAAGCTGGGGGAATACTGAGAAAGCACCCAGCAAGGATGCTAACACAGGGCAGGCCTCG
>PVJL010004838.1:107651-120582 GCA_004026885.1 Lyroderma lyra
CCCCCCCCCACCGCGCCCATGAATCCCCCTTGTTCTCAGGTGTCGGATGGCAAAACCAGACTGCAGGCAGCAGGGCCGCACCAGGAGAATCACGTGGGCTTCTCGCAGCTCTGAGATCCAAGGGTCTAGGTAGACGCCGCTTTCAGCTCCGAATTAGAGCAAGATGCCGTCTCCCAGGAAGAAAGTGGGTATAAAGGAATAATAAGCAGTCACTCCTTTTCTGTTCTTCAAAGAGAAGCAGGCTTTGAAAAGGAGAGATTTTCCGGGCTGAGAATTCAGAAACACAGAGGAAGACACCCAGCCAGTTAGCCAATAGCTAGCATGGGGCTCTTGGTCTGCCTGGCAGGGAAGTTCTGTCGATTCCAGGCTCATTGCACAGACTACAAATATTTATTCAGGGCTCACCACGTGCAGGAACTCTTCTTAGTGTTGGGGTCATCGTGGTGAAGAAAACAGACGTACATCCCTGCCCGCGTGGAGCTTACAGTCTGTGGCCTCATTTATTCACTGAACAAATATGATTAAGTGCCAACTGTGTGTCGGATGTGGTCCTGGAGGCAAGAAGATGGATAAGAAATAAAGATGAGCAGGTGGGTGGATGCTTCCGTGTAACACGACGAGCGCTGTAGGAGAGGTTTCCGACGACGAGGGACTGAGAATCCCAATAAAAACAGCTGCCACACTCAGTGCTTATTCACTTCGTAGCATTTCGTTTTATCCCCAAACACTCCCGTGAGGTGAGCGCTCCGACAGGTGAGGAAACTGAGGCTGAAAGAGAAATACTTGTGCAGGGGGGCACAGCCAGTAAGGGATAAAGCTGGGACGTGGACCCCTGGTTATACAGCACGACTACACCACGTGGACCACCCCTCCGTAACACCAACCACACTACACATCTTTGTGCGTGAGCCACTCAAACCACACGTGTCACCATATCCTGAAGTCACTGTCTTCTCCATCCAGGTTTAGGGATCCAGAAATGATCCTTTCTATTTCTGTGAAATTGGTTTAGCCACAATACTCCTTTGGGGAAAACCAGGCGTATTTCTTTAATGCACAGGCTGGCCGGTTTTAAAGGGCCGACACCTTTGAGAGCCACAGGCCAGCGTGCAACTCTGCCGAAAGGACGCGAGCACTATGGCAGGGGAGGCTGGGAAGGGTTATTTTCGGCTCAGAGATAGCTTTGGTGAGTCCCACCTCTGCCCCCTTGTATCAGAAATGCCACCTGGGAGGTGAGGATGCACAGGCGAAGGGGAGAGAAAAAGAGCTTGGCATTAGGGAGACAGAAAGCAGAATTGCAGATAATCACGAGGACGGGGAGAGTCATCCTCAGCGCTGAAGCATCTAGTGGCTGGACCCCGCATTCTGCCAGCTGTTCGTTTTTCCTGTTGGTTCTCCTCATCCCCTCCTCTGCTCCATCACTTCTGGGTCTTGGAGCTCTACAAGGTGCCAAGCACAGCACTTACCTTTCTCTCACCGCCTCGCTCAGTGTTTCTGCCCGTCTCAGTGGGACACGCTCTCCTGGCTGGTCTCCACGGCCAAAAGCAAAGCACAGACACACTGTGGGATGGATCCCTGCTCCCTGCGTGGCCTGAGTCTCCGAGGCGGGCAGAGCAGGGACGACGTGCGAATCATCCAGGCCAGCGCTTTTCGAACTCTTATCTGGCAACAGAACCCCTTTCTCAAAAGCATGTCATGCAAAGGTCTGTAGACCAGGGCTGTCCAGAAAGTCTCCAGCCATATAATATGAAAAAATAGAGGCATTCATGGCTGGATTTTTTTTCTGGACAGCCGTCATACATGGAACAGATGAAAGGGTAGCAACTCCGGTGAAGTATGTGTGCAGGGTGAGGGTGGGAAGCCTCGCCACCTGACTGCCCCCACCTCCACCCCCGGTCCCTAAGGTCCTTATAGCATCCTAACACTCGTGAGAGCCCGGGTTGAATGCACCGGTTTGGCCTAATGCCCTCAGCATATAGGTACCGTACTGAGGTCATTTTGCCTTCATTCCCTTGGGAAAACATCTCCAACATCTTTCTGGTTCGTCCTGGTTAGTGCAGTTCCCATTAAGCACATAGGTGCTGCTCGTTCATTGGGTCTGAAGCCGTCCCCAGGGGTTGCAGGCAGAACTACCCCCAGAGCTCGGGGTGCAGTGGCAGTGAATGTACCTCGCATGCCGCATGACACAACTGATCCCTTCCTCCTTCTAGGTCCTTTTCTTCTGCTGACTTTCAGGACACGGCTGGTTTTCCTTTTTACTGGCCGCTCCCCCTCAGTCCCTGCTGCTGGTCCCTCCTCTGCTGCCTGGCCCAATGAAGGGCTCAGTCCTTGGGCCTCGTCTTTTCTACACGCACCATCCTGTCTCGTGGCTTTAAAAACCATCCAGATGCTCACAACGTTCACATTTGCATCTCCAACCATCCTTTCCCCTGAATTCCAGCCGTGATTATCCCACTAGCTAGCTGACAGCTGCGCCCGGACGTCTGAAAGGCACCTCCGACGTAACACGTCCCGAAGGGCACTGGTGAGCCTTCCTCCACCTCCAAACCCGGTTTCCCCTCAGTCAGCCCCGTCTCAGCACACGGCAACCCCCTCCTTCCAGCTGTTCAGACTAAACACCCTGCAGGCACTCGTGTCGCCGCTCACCCCACAGCCGCTGCATCACCAACACGCTGCTGGCTCTTCCTTTGCACGATGGCCCAACTCCAACCACTTCTTAGCCCACCTCACTGATGCCACCCTAGGCCACCACCGTCTCCTGCCTTGATGACTGTGCAGCCCCCACACACTGCTCTCCCTGCCTTCACCCTGGCTCCGGAGCCGATTTTCAGCCAGCAGCCAACGTGATCCTTTTAAGTACTAAGCTCGCCTGCCAATCCTGACTTGAAATCCTGCAATGGCTTCTTGCTTCGCTAAGAATAAAAGCCAAAGTCCACCCTAGCCTGTGGGAACCGACCCACCTGGTTTCTCGTGATTCTCTTGCTCCCTCTTGGCTCCCTCACTCTTCACCACAATGGCATCTTTGCTGTTCCTGCCTCCGGGCCTTTGCACTGGCTGTTCCCTCTGGAACACTATTCCCCCAGGTGCTCGGATGGCTAAATTCCCTCACCTCTCTGTGCCAAGGTCACCTTCTTAATGAGACATCCCTGGCCATACTATCTATAGTTATAACCTGCCATCCACAGTCCTCCCACTTTTATTTCTCCCATGGCAGGTATCACCTTCTAACATTCTATATTGTTTATTTACGTTAAGTTTATTGTTTAGGGTTCCCCCAAGTTCTAGGAAGGCAAAGATTTTTGTGTTTGTGCACTGATGGATGCGAAGTGCCCAGAACTGTGCCTCCTACATAGTAGGCTCTCAGGAAGCATTTGATTATTTGCAGCTTACAGATCGCTTTCATATATCTGAGGATTTCTTTGAGCCTCAAACTCTCTTTGAGATTTTTCAGATGAAAAGATAGCCCAGAGAGTTTAATTCACTTGCCTGAGATCACAGAGCATGTTCTAGGATGGACCTCATGCCCTCTTCTGCCCCCAAACCTTCCAGCACTGTCTTATCTGATCACACTGCTGCCAACCTCTCCCAAGTCCCGGCCCCATCCAGCTCTCTCCTGCTCCCCCAACTCCCAGCCTGGCTTGCTGGTGACCAAAAAGCTGGCTGCTTTTTCTTTCTTTTTTCCTGAGGAGCATTTATACACTTTCACACAAATCAACTCCTACCTTGTCCTGTGGGACCATCTGTCATAGACATAAGCTTCCAGGCCAGCTTCTCACCCCAAACTCCTCCACCGAACACATAAGGGACCCTCATTCTACACATATTAAAACAATTGGTGGGGACGAGTGGGTTAGGGAGGGGAGAAAGGGGAGGGGGTGGGAGAGGAGGGGGGGAAGCTAAATATAAGGTGATGGAAAGAGAAGTCACATTAGGTGGTGAACTTATTACACATCAAGCTGACAATGCACTGTAGAATTGTATGCCTGAAACCTATGTAATCCTTGCTAACAGATGTCACCCCAATAAGTCTAATAATAAAAATGAATTTAAAAAAACAAAAAAACAATTGGATATCCATAAGGAATGAGGGAAGGGGTGCAGGCAGCAGGGAGGGGAGAGAGACACTTTGCAAACCAACAAGAGGCTCTCCTGGTTCTTTCTTAATAACCATGGGCTGAAATGTGGGGTTGATAAGTGCAAGTTAATAACGGCTTCTAGTCTCCTGTTGAGAAATTGTATTCAGGTTAAGCGACAGGACAGCTCCAGCAGCTCGTTTATGCCTGTCTCGTCCATCCTACTATGAATGGAGCATGCACTTATGCTTGCTCCTTTTGCACAGGTTACTAGGAAGTTCAAGGACGGCAAATCCCGGTTCTCAAGGCTTCCGACACCAGGACTTAACCAGCAGTCCCCTTGTTCCCAGGCCTTAGGACTCAGATGGAATGATATCACTGGCTTTCCTGGTTCTCCAGCTTCCAGACAGCAAACTGTGGGACTTCCTGGCCTCCTAACCGCGCGAGCTGATTCCTATGACAAATCTCCTCTTACACACTCGTGTATCTGCAGATCCCGTTGGCGCCATTTCTCTGGGAAACCCTAATACTGTCATGAGCACTCAGTAAGCGTTAGATTTTTCCGTTACTAAGTGCTGGGCTTTACAGTTTTCCAAAGTGTTGCCTCGTTTGACGCTTGAGATTCCATGAATACCATAACCTGGTATTATCATAACCTGGGATTTCCCATTCCTATATGAGGAAACTGAGGTTCAGCGCGGTCTGGGGCCTGTCCGAGGTCACAAAGCATGTGGGCACCCAGCTAGGGCTGAGCTGAAGCCTTCCTACGGACTGGGATGTTCCGAGGAACTACCTGCATGCCCTTCCTCCTCCACCCACCCCGGCAGGCTCCCAGCTTCCCAGAACCAAAGGGTTCCACATGATGGGGCCTGTGTGTTCACTGGTTTGCTCACGTCTCCTCCTTAATCCACAGCTCTCGTGCTGGGAAAAAGGAAAACTTGGAGGAGAAGCAGAATCAGCAAGAGCAGTGAGCCCACATGGGGAGGAGTATTACAGGTCAGAAGGGAAGAGACACCAAGGATGCCCCACCCCACCCCGCCACCTGGGGGCTGGGAGCAGAGCCTTTGGCCCCTCCGCCACACCAGGCTGCCCCAGTGGTCGGAACAGGAAGCCTCAGGACACTGGTCATCTGGCCTCGAAGCCTGCGGCTGCAGAACAGAGAGAACAGGAGGTGGGCGGCGCTCCTAAAGAGAGAGGAGCAGACCCAGACACTGACTCCGGGCTGAGAGGCCCTGCCCTCCACCCCCACCCATCCCGCCCTGATGACAGGGCTCGGGCATGGGAAGCAGAACCCGAGTCTCAACACCCCCCCCCTCGCCCCCAGGGCCCCAGGATGTTCAGTGTCTTGTGCAGGCCACAGCCACCTGAGGACGAAACAAGTTCAGGGGAGGCCACGTGGCGGGCCCTACAAACTCAGAGGCCGAAACTAACCACGGGGGATGGTCTGAACATGACAGTGCCTCACTGAAGGTGGGTCAGGGTGGGCAGTCCTGTCCTTGGCCTGAAGCTTCCGTGACAAAGGTCAGTCTTCACCTTAAGTGAGCCTGACTATTGTCTTTTTGCACCTAAAATAACATGCCCTTGGAACATCAGAACATCAGCATAATCCCTTCTTTCCGGATCCTTCAGGGCACAACCCACGCACCAGAACCCCCTCATTGTTACCTTGTTCTCCGAATACCATCTCCACGTGCTTTAAAATGTTAATTATGAACTATCCTGTACCCACCAATGCAAAAGATGTGTCTTTCCATTTTACTTTTTATCCTATCTCAGAGATTTCCCCACTGTGCTTTCTCCCACCCCCTTAATCTACCACCAGTGGATTCCTTAATCTTCTCCTTTGATTCTAATATCTAAGGAATAAGCTCCAGAACTGCCATTCTTCGGAGCATTTTCTTAATCTGCTGAGATTTTGCTTCCCAGCAACTGTCGTCCGTTTGGCTCAAATAAACTCACTAAACTTCTCCCCAGGTTTGCACGTTTCTCACGTCGTCGCATCCCTGCAAGCACAGGGAAGGCGCCAAACCTCCCTGGACCTCACCCCCGAGTCTGAGGAGGCTCTTTCCTACCGCCCCAGGTCTAAGGAGCTCCTGCCCTGGTGGCGCTGAACATGGGAGTGACTATTCGTGAAGAAACGAAACCTGCCTCAGGCCTGAGAGCTGCAGGAGCGCAGGAAACGCCCCCAGTTCTGCTCTCAGGGGTGAGTCCAGGCCCCAGCCCACAAAGTCAGCCCAGAAAAGGCTGCAAGGGGCTGAGGGGAGGGGGCCGAGGGACGGACAGCTGTGCCTGCTCCCCAGTACCTGAAATTCTCTGAGGCATGATGAGACAAGAGGTGGCCTGTGACTGTGTGTCTTGGGGTGGTAGTGTGAGTGGGGATCGGGAAGAAATAATGACACATGCTACCCCCCAAAATTCAGGTGATCCAAGCAAAGTGAACCTCTGAGGCTGGCGCCATTTTTGAGGGTTACCAAGCCGCCTCTCTGGTGGGCTTTCAGATGTTAATGCACTGGGGGACCTGCTGATGTGACTCTGCTCTGAGCACACCTGATCTTCACAGCAATCACTTTCATCGGCTCAGCCACAAGCTAATGGGGACCTCTGGGTGCTTCCAGATCAGCTTTTTTTTTCTTTTTAATTTGAGATGCTGCGTAAAACCAGAGATGTTACAGCCGGTCATGAATTAATCTCCAAAACTGCTGTCGACCTGGCAGCCTCTCCCCTCACTCCGCCTCCCAGGAGTGATCTGGTTTGGAGGAGACAATGCATCACAGCAGACAGGAGATGTGCTAAGAATCCAGAAACCCGGGATACTGGTTCCAGCTCGGCTGTGTCACCTTGGGCAAGGCTGTGTCTCGCCGTGGGCCTCAGTTTTCCCATCTGTAAAATGCGAGAGGTGAACCAAATGCTCCCTAGAGATGAGGCATGACGTGAGTTGGGAGGGGGCAGGTAAGGTAGAATTTGAAGTCCCTCAGCCTTGAGCTGAGATCCCCACTCTGCCATTTATTGCTAATCACGTCACCTTAGGCAAATTCTTTAAACTTTCTGTGGCTCAACTTCCTAATTTGTAATATGGGAATAATCATAAAGTCACCTGTTTCATAAATTGTGGTAGGGATTAAAATAATATATGGTGGCAAAGATACCAAGCGTGCTACCAAAAATGTGTGCCCTGCCAGTAGTGTAGAACTGTGGCTAGGAGTGGCTGTCCAACCTGTGACCATAATTCCCAGCCCCCTTGTATCTTGTTGAGGCCACGTGACTAGGTGCTGGTCATTGGAATGTGGAAGGAATTAATATACCTACATCCAAGACTGTCCTATAAAAACGTCCCAGTCCTCTATACTCCTCTTGCCCCCAATCAGGGAAGTTCCTGGTAGTCAACATGTTCTGGGTGGCAGAATGCCCATCACCTTCCATGTAACAGAACACCCCCTCCCCTGCCACCAACTGAACTCAACGTGAATGAGAAAACAACTTCTACTGAGTTCAGTCCTCAGACGTTAAGGTTTATCTGATACAAGAGCTGGCATTACCCTAACTAACAGAGTAATCAGTACCGTGAGTGGGGTGCTTAACTGCGTGGCGTTGGCTTAGAAGTCAAATAGCAAATTATGATATTAAAGACTGCAACAGTAAAATGTCTGGTTAACCAACCACCTATGAAAACTGAGAAGGCAGAACTCATGCCTGCTGAGCCTATAAGCTCTAAAGAAAGAGATTTGGGGACAAAAAGTAACGGTAATAGAGTTTGCTGATTGTTTCTGGCTGAGTTTAGCATGGTATTAGGAAAAGAGAGGAACTCAGGCCTGAATTAGCCAGTTTGCAAGTAAAATTGGAAGGGAATAGTGGAGAGATGAAAAAGAACTATTTCTAGACCTCAAACAGAGAAAAGATTGAGAAGACTTTTAAGTGAAGTATCAGATTAAGGGTATAAACTTCCCACCTAAGCCTGATGCCCACCAGGTAGCTGCCATTAAGCTGAAAGAGAAAGAGAGGCATGGGGTTAAAAAAGCAAAGAAGCAATCCAGGCTTCAGAATGAGGTCTAGGAAGTAACTTTGGGTGTGCTGCGGGCATACTACGCATCAGAGATGAAGGTCCCAAATTGTTGAAAGAACTGTACTGGCAAACTCTAGAAGCCTGGATTTTCAGTCTTTTACTGTGACAGCATTAAAACAATCCTTGAGCCCCTCAAAGTTCCAGGGCGGGAACTAGGTTACAAAAGACTTAGCACCTCAAGGAGACCATACTCTCCAAGATCCACTTCAGGTGTGGCCAAGAGGAATGATAAACAAAGAACATCTTCCCACAGGGCAGAGCCAAGGAGCCTGGAGAACAATGAAACAGGAAATTCCCCACAGAGGGCTTAAGCAAGGAAACTCACCCACTTGCTGGGCACAACCACACAGGGCCTGTGCGCCAAGACTTTGTGACTATAACTAAGGGCCAGTGACTTCCATGTGCCTTCCACTATTGCCTTTTCCTAAGGGAGTTAGCCTCCAATCTGGTGTAGAGACACACAGTGACAGGTAACATGTCTCTTCTGGCTCATGGGTCCCTGGACCATGAGGAGCCACACTCAATCCAATAGACAGGACAGAGATTCACCCAAAGATCCTGAACTTTAAGTTGGGAGCAGTGATTGCATAGAATGTGAGTCTCCTCCCTTGGGGAAAGAGACATAGGTTTTGTGTCTGAGAAGGATGCACAGCTGTTTGGAGGCCAGGGGGTCAATGGCACATCTGGCCAATGATACATGGGCACAAGTGAGGAGGTCCCTTGCAGGCTTAACCCTTAACAACTTCCTTAAGGTCCTCCATGCTCTTCCTCTTCCTCTTCCTATCGGCTGGATGCATGTCCAAGGAAGGCCCTGAAGGCCACACATTGACAATAATGAAGTCAAAAGTCTTGTTACCTCAATGACCCTCTTCCCGCTCTACCTCTCTGCTAATCAGACTTCAGGAAGGAATGACCTGCTATTGTGTGATGCTCCTGAGATGAAGAGGTTGTCTTTTGTAATGGCCAATGTAACTGTAATGATTATAATAGCGTTCTTAAAGCAGTGCACACAATAAGCCCTATACAATTACAGCTATTATTATTACAATACCCATTTTACAGATAGGAAAACGGCAAGTTACGGTGTGTCTGACTCCAAAGTCAATTACTATTTTATAGTCACCTCTCAGGAGATGATAATCAGGCCCATTTTATAGGTGAGTTTTGGTGCCTGGCTCAAGGTCACAGACACAGAAGAGCAGACCCAGAATTAGTAGCTTTCCTCTTACTCAAAGGCCATCAGCAACCCCACTCCTGACCCCAGGTCTCCAGGTTGGTCCTCAAAGAGTTTATTTTGTTGTTATTTCTATTTTATGTTTCAGGAAACACTCTACTTGCAAATGTCCCAGGACTGAACCGGCAAGTCTGTGTAGAAAAGCAAATAACCCTGCACTGACCCAAATTCTAAGTTTTAATTTACACTGAGCTAGTTAATTAAAAACATGCTCCGTGAGCACAGACACTCCCGTGGCTGGCTCATGAGGTCGCTTTTGCTTTCTGAGAAGCAGGGTGTCTTCTGCCATGCATGTGTCCATCCCAGCAGCCAGGCTCCGCAGCGCGGCACAGCCAACTGGGGAACCGGGGGACTGCCGAGGAAGCAGTTCGTGCAGAGCCAGAATCTATGGGGCCCCCGCCAAGCCAGGGCTGGGGAGGCCGGGGCTCGTGTTAATTAATGTTTATAAAGTGAGGAGGGATCCCTGAAATGAAAGAGACTATTCAAAATCCCCAAAGCGGTATTGTTTCAGCGGCCTGAATGATCTGGTCTCTTTCAGGGAGCCGTGATAATGGTGTCCCTACTACGTGGTGGCAGGCGTTGTCACATCCTTGATCTGATTCAATCCTGTTAATCACCCTATGTGGTAGGTTTGGATTTATTCCTTTTCTATGCCGTTTTGTTTTGTTTTGTTTTGGGTAATCCTCACGGCACAGATGAGAAAACCCAAGTCAGCAAAGTGAAGTCAGTTGCTAGCAAGTGACCCAGCCACATTTGGGGAGAGACCCCTCTTAGTGGAAAGCGCCCTCCCTTTCATCACAGCGCACGGCCTCTTCCGCGCCACATTTAAAACAAAATCTCATTCAAGCATGCCAACGACTCGCCTTTTTTTGTATGTCTTTATTTACTGAGGTATATTGTGCAATACAGGAAAACACACATATCTAAATTTCACATGCAATGCATTTCGACAAATACATATTCCTCTGACCCCACACCCCTATTAACATAAGGGACATTTCTAACACCCCAGAAAGTTCCCTGGTACTCCTTAATTAATGATGCCTTTTTAAAAAACACAACAAATCTAATAAGCTACTTTTTTTCTTTTGACCAAAAAATCTTTTTATAACCTGGGCAATGGGGCTATGTGCCCTGGGGCCAATTCTGAGGTGGAAACACGGAATTATTTGATGTTGGGAATACTGGGAAGGGGGATCCAGTTAAAATTCTGCACCCTGCTGGTTCCATCCACACTGGACACCTGGGGGTGAGTTAATCAGGATGAGACAGAGACAAGAGATACCATTGTGTCTGGATTATCCTAACTACCATCACCATTTTGGCCCCCACTGTGTGTTAGGCACCAGACTGCCATACCGTTATACCCATTATCTCATTTAATCCTCATAATTATTACCTCCATTTTCCAGCTAAGGAAACTGGGACTCCGAGAGGTTGGATAACATAGCCAAGAAAACACAGCTAGGAAACGGTAGCCTTGCAATTCCAATCCAAGAGGTCTGACTTCAGAGGCTTTATAGAGGTTGGTTACAGACGTTGATGGGCAAATTTTAAATCACAAAGATTTAATGGGCCGGTTACTTTCATTCAACAACTAATACTCGGCACCTACAAAGTGTCAGGTGCTGACTGAGTGATGCAGAAGGAAATAAAAGGTGAATAAGACACAAGCTTGCCCTGGAGGCACCATGGTGTGATGGGGAAACACTTAGAACAAGGTCAGGGGCAGGATCTCCAGGGAGTGGGAAAGGACTGTGTAAGGCCCAGGTTTGGGGAATGGAGGAGGGGTGCATCAAGGAAGCCTCCCAGATATTCCAGAAAGGTCATTCTCGAGCCTAGTCTTCAAGGATGAGTGGAAAAGGGTCAGCTCTGAGGGCTTTATCGTAACGTGACTACCGCATACACCAGCGTGGTGAAGCACCTCTGTCCACTCATTTAGCTTTTGCTAAATAAATCAAGCTACATTTGAAAAGCCCACGGAAAGGCAACACTCACTGGGGTCCCTAGCTCTTCAAAACAGCTAAAAAGCAACGTGAGAAGAAAACCAGCTCTGAAGAGTCAGTCACCACAAAGTTCATGGCCTAAGCCCGTGCCTGTGATTTCTGGGAGCCACCAAATCCCTCGCTCAGAGCCAATTATTTTCTTTTTTCTGAGTTGAGTCCCATGTGACTAGTTTCACGATTCCTCGGGCCTTGGCAGCAAATTGGAAGGGTGGACAGGCACAGAGATGGCAGTAAGAAGGAGCAACTAAGGTAGAAAGACTTGAAAAGATGGTTCGAGAAACTCAAAACTCAATAGCTTCTGTGAGGACATCATTGTATAACATAGTACAATAGTGTGCTCAACTCAACCGGCATCGAATAAGCTCCAACTGTGTACCAGGCATCGAATAAGCTCCAACTGTGTACCAGGCTTGGCAGAGGTTATGGAAATGTAAACTCGGTACTGCCCGGAGCAAAAGGTGTGTAAATTGGGACAGAAGAACGTCAGCCTGTGAAGGGTCTCTGTTCAACTGTGTAGGGAACTCATCTGTCATTGAAGAGCAAGACACTTAAGCAACATACTGGTGCCTCAGTTTCCTCTTTGTATAATGAGGGTAACAGTGCCTTTTCACGTGAATGCTGAAGATCAACTGGGTCAATAGCTAGAGTACTATTAGGTGCATGCTCACTGGTATTGCCTCTGTACCTCAGGAATTCCTCAGTCCTCAGACTTAGTAACTGCTCAATAAATATTGCTGAACAAATGAATTCACAGACAAATGAATAAGTGCTGCTTCTGAGTTAAAGGGGGGGGAAATCGATTAGGTAAGGCATGGGCTCCTTCATAAGGATTGCAAATCAGAAAGACTGCCATGCAAAATAGTTTAAGAAATAGGCTTGCTGTAAAATGCATGTTTCAGATACCTAAGAAAATTAATCGCTCATTTCTTAACTCTTCTGCATAGATGACCTGCCATCTTAAACAAGCCTAAGGAGAAGAGACGAAGCAATCACAATGAAATGATAGCGTATCCCAGACTAAGAGGTGGCTGACGGGGCTCTGAAGCCCAGGAGCTCTGTGGTGTGGGAAGCACTGTACTGGCAGCAAACCCCAGCCCCACACAGGCACCCGCCCCATAACCAACACTGCGGGCTCTCCTTCCTCCCAGTGTACTTACTCCAAAGAGGATAAACACAAACAATGTCGTTAAAAGACGTTCAGGATCATAAAAGTAAAACCAACCTGAAAAAATACCAAGGCTTCTAACACACAGAGATACAAGAGGACTCTGGGGGTGTATTACAGATCCCCACTCTCATCTTACAGATGAGGAGGCTGAGGCCCAGAGAAGGAAAGGAGGTCACCCAAAACCGTAACTTCAAGAAAATGGCAACGACAGAGGTAGATGAGCGTGCCCAGCTCCCCAAACTGGAGCCCCCTAAGGAGGTTGCTCCCTCTACCCACAGGAAACATGGAGGGGGAGATTAGAGGAGGCTCCAAGCCCCGCAGGGGATAAGGGGCGGGGCGGAGGTGGGCGGGGTAGGGAGAAAAGGACACTGTAATGGGGGAGGACGGAGG